>JABEEO010000235.1:0-146601 GCA_013364945.1 Fusarium tupiense | reverse complement strand
TTTCCCTATTTAAAACCCTAACCGTTACACTTTATTATAAAATATATAAAATACTTAGTTATAATATTAGCTATAAAAGTCTTTATAATAATATTTTAAAAAGCTATATTAAAAATATAGTTCTTATAAATCTTATTTACTTTACTTTTAATATATATATTTATAGTATTAATCTTAATAGTAAGTAAAAAAAAGCTAGTTATAGCTAAAAAAAGGTATTAAGAAATAATAAAGGTATAGTAATTTAACTAGTAAGAGGTAACTAGGCTTAGGTATATAATATAGTAAACCTATAAGTAAAAATAAATTATTATTATCCTTAATAAGTTAATTAGTAAGATATAAGGGAAAAGTTAAATAGGCTAGTAATATTAGGCAGAAAAGCTTATTAAAGATTTAGTTATATTTAGAACTAGGTTTTTAGTTAAATAAAGCTTCTATATTAAGCTATAAAGGTTTTAAATATAAAGATAACTAGAGACAAAGGGACGCAACCCCGCCTTTCTAAATCTACTGTGTAACACAGGTCTCCACACATAGACAAGTTGGTCACTTGGCAATGTCATTGGAGAATCTCTCTTGGTTAACAGCGCAATACAGTATACCGCCACTACGAGAGAAGTACAGTACTCACCAGGGCGAGGTCCGCGCTCTGAACGAGAATATCGCACGAGCCCATTATGGTATCGCCGAGAGTCCGCTATCAGAAGGATTTACTACCAGCCCGAATAGGTCGGAGAAAACCAATTCATTGGCAAGTAAAGTACAGAGATCTCATCAAGATCAGCGACTCTAAAATTATCGAAATCACTAGGGAGCTGGGTAAAAGGGACGAAAGAAGGTGGACTGAGGAGATTGTGTGGGCAAGGGGGACAAAAGATTCCCTTCCTCAAGATATGAAAGAAGGTAAGTGCTCTAAGTCGCACCTGATCTGCTACCCATTGCCAATGAATTCAAGGAACCAAGCGTGGAATCGAGACACTCCACAAAGTATGTCTTTCAGTTGATTGTCGAACGAAACTGAAGAGAGTCCGGAAGTGGTGGGGTCCCACCAAGTATTATGAGTGCAGGTTCAAATTGGCCTTAATTGTTGGACCCTCCGGCGAGCGTGTTGTCAAGGTGGTGGACAATCGTCTTATACTTGGTGAAATGTAACTTCCGGGAGTGAGACTTGAGCTAAAGTTGTGTTTCGTATCGATTAAATCAGGAAAATCTCAATTCCTTGTACTCTAAACACTAATATTAGGAGAGCCATTTGTTATATTCTTTTATTTGGCCAACTGGTAGTCTGGTTGAGACATGGCCCGCTGAGGTCTTGTGCATTCCCGCAAGAAGAATATCCCACATAAAGGAGTCACGATCAGTCCACCGAGGTGTCTTCAGTGAAGTTCAGTCCTAAATCATTTCACCTGCCAGTGTCCACACATAACAAGTTCAAGTCGTACAAAGCCAATATAGCAGTGTCCACTGTGCAGTGAATCACGGTGAATGCACCGTTGTTCCACCAACTTGTAACCTTGTTCAAAAATAACCAGTTTGTTCGAGTTCTATCTCTCTCTCTCTCATTTCTGTTCTTTACCTTTCTGTGTTCAAGCCGAATCCTATTTAAACTCACAACCCCATCAACCTCATCAACCTTATCAATTTCATCCACCACCTCAACTCACCATCTCACCATCGCACCATCCCGCAACTTCTCTCTCGATTCTTTCATCATTCTTCCAAAACTCAAACAAAGACTTCTTTCGCAAAGATGGTTAGAGAGTACTTTCTCGCCCCAAACTTCACAACCGGGCCACCCCCGCGGGGACCCATCCACCTCGGTACCATCCTCGGCAGCCTTGACGAATTCTATCCTTTGAACCAGGGGAAAGTCCAGCCGATCGCGCGGCCTCATCCTGTCGAGACTCAAGACTCTGTAGATATTGACATCTACGATCTTCACACTGATCATCATGCCTTGACAGAAAGAGCCTTGGAACTCATTGGCCGCGGTCCACGTGCACCTGACCGACGCCCTGAGGGTGACCACATGGTGGTCTCATGCAAGCATCTCGACACCCTCGGCTTCACCCCGACCAAGGCCTACGTCAAGGATACCATCGAAAATCTCAGCGAGTCTCGCAAGCCCTCCAGTAGGTTCAAGCGACCGGTGTACATGGTCACAGGACTCAAGGTTGCCCGTGATGCGTCGTACTCATCGCGCGTCAGTACCCTAGAGGCCGTGGCGCGTTCTGATCTTCCTCGAAACCCCTTCATCTCGCTAGCCGTGAGACTCGCCTATCGCAGCAAGACCGTCGTGTCGTCAAGCTGGAGGTGTCCAGACGGTTTCATCGTCGCTTTCAAGGTGGTGCAGGTCTGGATCAATCACAAGGGAGAGGTCGAGATGAAGAACTACGACAAGAAGGCCGTGATGGAGTTCGATATGGGCTATGAGGATCCGAAGGCCCCTATCTTTCCAAACGATGGCATACCGATCGCAATCTGACGAGCGAATAAGTGGAGGACGTGTTGGAGAGGATCAATCTGACATGTGAAAGAGACTAGAGGGTTAGTAGTGGTGGGGGTCAATATCGTGTCCGTATTCCCTGTGTTAGCAGCCTCAAGCTCAACCTTATAGTCGGCCGCCAACTACATAGCTCAACCTTACAGGCAACATTCGACTACATAGTGGCTCAGCTAAATTGAATTCAACTTCATCCAAACATCTTCTTTTACTGTGACCGAACTACTGAGGAAGATCTGTTGTACCTTAGTGCTTAAAGAGGGCGCATGAGCCAGTGTTGGTAGTTTTCCTCAATATTGTAACCTGAACTCAAGGGCATGAGCAATGCTTATATAATAGGTTTGGTGGAATACTCTACTGGGGACGGATAGAAAAGCACCGAATTCCCGTATGTCAGAAACTTCCTTGGTACCTAGACTAATTAAACCATACAGGAACTATCTTTTATACTAGCATTTAATCATATAGCATCTCAGCTTGACTCATGTCTTCACCCTCCAGTGATTCTTCCAAGTCCGCCTCAATGATATCTTCCTCGTCTTCATCTTCATCCCCCATAATTTCCTCACCCATGACTTTCCACCTATTCTTAACATCCAAAAACGCGGTATCGACATTCTTGCTTACAAACCACTTGAATCCGATACGTCTGTAACCAACAGCATACACCTGTTCTGTTGGTGATAGATAAGCCTGTGTATGCTGCGCGCTGTCCCCCTTGCTTAGATTACCCTGAATATTTGCCAGTCCACCTGTAGGGTCGATACCCCCTGCTAGGATGACACCGAGTGGGACACCACCTCCTGCAGAAATGTTCTTCGAGGTCGAGATCGATTGAGATACCTCGGCATCGATCACGGTCCGAAGAGCAGTGATCACGTACATCTTATGTCCTCTAGCAATGGCATCTTGTAATCTCATCCGCGTGCGCTCTTGAGATATGATCTCTTTGAAGAAGGCGAGTGGACTTTTGACCTCATAACACATGGCCTTGCATGCCGAAAGGTCGAGCACATGGGTACGAGAGTTATTACAAGACCCCGAAAGAAGCTGAGTCAGAGTGGCCTCTAGGGTCGATCCTTTGTTTTGTTCGATGCGTGTTCGGAAGTCTAGTTGCTCCGACACATGTATTGCATCCTCTGCTAGGGTGATAGGCTCAAAAGCGTCGATGTGAGGCTGACGGATGTTAGGTACTAGGTTGCCCAGCTTGATTTTCCCCAAATCAATGGGAGTATTTATGAGTACTAGTGGTAGCGGCATTTTAAATGACAATAGAGTAGGGCTTTCGAAGAGTACTGGTGATGGATCTTAACAATGACAACGTAAATATTTATTGTGAGAAGCACGGTACTTATCATGCGCCCCGCAACGCAATCCCTCTTCATAGATCTTGTATCTTAGCTGTGGGGTTGCACGGCATCTTCGTGCCGATCGTCAAGTTCAGCCGCACGCCACAGACATATGTAACCTGCATTACTCGTCAGATCACAGGCACGAGCTTGTAAGAGGCGCAAAACTATTGAAACAAGTGGAATGTGGCGGGTTGAGAATTTGATCGCGTTTAAGAAAGGATAGGTTATTTCAAGTAACGTTCCTATAGCAAGTTTCCTTTCTATATTCTCAGGCCGCCCTTGTAAATGGCATATCCTTGAGACTCCTTCTTAACTTGCATCCAGTCGTTATAAGAAAACAACCTTCAATATCTCGTAATGCCCCTAGTTAGCCTAGCAGATCTCGCGCACGCCGGCCGAGACGCCTATGCCCGCTTTCAACTCGACGAAGATGTTGACACACTCACCCAGGCGATTGGATGCCTCAAGATCGTCAACGATCATTCTCAACTACCAACTGTACTCGCTGACCTAGGCGTGTACCTACATGACAGATCTGGACTAACTGGAAATTCTTCTGATCTTGAAGAGGCCATCATATTCGAGAGTCAATCTCTCGCTCGAATGGGCCCGGAGTACTCTAGTCGGGCCCAGATTCTCAATAACCTGGGCCAATTCTATAACTCGCGTTTTGAGTCAACCTTAACCCCAAGTGATCTACAGCAAGCCATAGCTAAAACTCATCTTGCCGTGATGGAGGCAGTCGAGCATGATGACGAGATGGCAGCTCAGTATCTGGACTTTCTTCTGGAACTTGTTGCCACGCAAACAAGCTATTATGCGACTGATGATGATTCGACTGAAGCTTTCGACAAGGTCGAGGAACTCTTGGACGCTGGGCGGGCCATAACGAAGGCCAGACACTACGACCAGATTGCAAATCTCTATTATATCAAGTCTGAAATCACATCGCAGCTATCAGAATTACTCAAGGCTATTTCGCATGCTGAAAGTGCCCTGGCTGCAACTGGAGACGACACAAGCTATCGGGCTATTAGGTTGACAAACCTTGCGAACTACCAGCTTACACTATACGAAAAGACCTTTCAAGGAGATATTCTGCGAGATGCTATCCAGAATACGAGAGAGGCCGTCGAGGTCGCCAGTCACGGCACAGACAATGCTCTGGTGGAAAAGATGGCCCTCGCAAGCGCACTTCACCACAAGTACCATTGTTGGGGGCAGGTGGATGATCTCGATGAGGCGATAGAGATAGGTTTGCAGGTCGTCACAGCGACTGATCCTCAAGATGAAGACTGGATGGACAGAATGCAAAACCTTTCATTATTTGTCAGAACCGGATATAAGGCCGACGGTGCCATTGATGACCTGGCTCTCCCCATTGACTTGCTTCAGCAGGCAATGCATAACGAAGGTCTCTCTCTCGAAGCTCAAACCCGTTCTGCGGCGATGGTGTTGGACTTGCTAGAAGTAAAATATGAAGCTACTAGGTCCGATCAAGACTTTAGCCTTGCACTAAATGCCTACAACACTGCAATCCAACACCAGTATGAGGAGCATGCCATCCCGGATCCTATCTGGAAGCGACAATCTCGGGCAACAGGAAAAATGTCCACACTCTTCAGGAAAAGATTTGAATGCTTCAAGGATACTCGAGATATCGATACTTCCGTCATTTTGGCTCGCGGCATTCTTTCAGTTGAAAATTCCCTGAACATCAACGATTGCGCAACTGCCTTGGCCCTCGCCCTATGGACCGACTTCCGATTCCGTGGCGGGTTGGAGAAGCTTGATGAGGCCGTTGATTTAGCGAAGAGCATTGTGCAACATCAGGCCTCTAGAGGAGCAGATTACCTTGGATCTCTGAACAACTTGAACGGGATCTGCCAGACGAGATACGATGCCACAGGAAATGAGGCGGATCTTCAGACGTGTCTAGATTCAGCCCTCGAGGGGGTGAGAGTCATGGTACCAAATGGCGATGTAATCCTTCGAATTGCAATGTTGCTATCAGCAAGCTTGGCATACACATCCAAAGCAGAGAGATTCGGGGATCTGGAAAATGTTCAGTTTGCCGTCAGATACGCATTGGACGCAAGAGACTTGGCCACGGACAAACGGTTGCCAGTGGATCTCTCGACATCACTAGACCTGACCTTATCTCAGGCCCTTACTCTTCGCTACCAGCACCTCCAAGCTCTTGCAGACCTTGCCGATGCTGTTGAGACTCTCCGGCATGCTAGTGCCATGTCTTCGGAGTATTTCCTGTTCCCAATTGTCCTCAATAATCTCGGCGAAGCACTTAGGACACAGTTTTCGAGGACAGGACATGTATATTGCCTGGTAGATGCTGTCGGCGCTCTGGAACAGGCTCTTGGTATCTCATCCCCTGACGATCCTTCGAAAGCGATGTACCGAAGCAACCTCTCCTTGACCCTCTTCGATCTCTTCAAGCTGACCAAGGATCGCGAGACGCTCGAAAGTTCCATAGAGTCTAGTGAGAAGGCGATTCGAGAGACAAAATCAGGCGATACGCAGCTACCTGAGAGATTGAACACTAGCGGATGCTTATATGCCGCAAGGTTTGAGATCACTAACCAGAACCCTGATATGGATAAAGCGATCAGCCGAACCCAGGCTGCTATTGATGCGACCCCACCAGACAATCCTCAATGCGCCAAGTACTACAACAACTTGGGAGGTTATTTTATGAGGCGGAGTTTAGCACGAGAGCTAGATCATACGGGGTCCTCGGAAGAGGACATGAAGGCGTCACTTCAAGCCTACAGGCACCTGCTTTATATGGCTGGTGCCACTCCTCTGGAACGAGCAGGGGCGGGATACAGTGCCTCTTCAATAGCATATAACAACAAGGATTTAGAGGCCGCCCAGGAAATCATACAGAAGACCATTGAGATGCTCCCCAAGATTAGTCCCCTCGCACTTGACCGGTCTGACCAGGAACACGCGTTGAGTGGTATCTCAGGGCTCTCATCATACGCCACTTCAATTGCTTTAGAGGCTAGTTCCGATGCTTCACGTGCGCTTCAATTGCAAGAGGCTGGGCATGGAGTGATCGCGAGTCTAGCCATCTCAACCCGCAACGATATCAGTGACCTCGAAGCCCATGCTCCCGAAATCGCGGCCGAATACAAGAATTGCAGAGATTTACTTTCATCACAAGCACCTGTGGCATTAATTAGGAGTAATGGACATTCTTCAAGTGGCCTCGGGCCGGACAGATATGAGTTGAATAGCAGGCTCGACGAACTCGAAGACAGGATCAGGAGAGAAGTTCCAGGGTTCGCCAATTTTCAGCAACCTTTGTTGAATGGCGACTTGAGGAAGTTGGCAAGCAAAGGGACTGTTGTATCCTTCAATGTCAGCCATATCAGAAGTGATGCATTCACTATCACCCAGACGGACATTACATCTATTCCGCTACCAGATCTGAAGGAGGAGGATCTCGAAAGCAATGCAAGGCTATTTTTGGAGGATCCTATGATTACTAAAGGTGGCCTCAAAACAAAGAATCCAAGAAACATGTCGCTGTTGGGTGTTCTGAAATGGCTATGGAATGTCGCAGTGCATCCCATCTTGAAAGCACTGGGAATTAAAAGGTCGCCAGCAGGTAAGAACTTACCTCGAATGTGGTGGACTGCGAGTGGTCTGATGGCACCGATGCCCATCCACGCTGCTGGAGATCACACATCAGAGGGTACTCCCAACATCTTCGATTTCGTCATCCCATCCTACACCACAACACTGAGAGCCCTCGCATACGCTGGCGAAATGGACTGGAAACCGCTGCGAGGTGATGGTTCAGAATTTGCCTTTATCGCCTCACCAAACAACGCTAGATCGAACACTCTCTTGACGGTGGAAGAGTCTGCACGCGAGCTCAGTGATACTGTACGACAGCACTGCAAAACAAAGGTAGTTGTGGGACCTTCAAAGCCCGAAACCCTTGAGATTCTTGAATCCTGTAGCGCGGTGTACTTCGGCTGCCACGGTCAATCAGTGTCAACACAGCCTTGCAGAAGCTTTTTACAGCTCGGCACCCATGGCGACTCGCACTTGACCATCCAGGAGATTCAAGGCTCGCGACTCAGGGAAGCACAGCTTGCATATCTATCAGCATGTGACACTGCAAATGTGTCAGCGAGACATCTTGTGGATGAGGTAGTTCACATAGCTGGGGCCTTTTCGTTGCTAGGGTTTCGGCAAGTAGTTGGCACGTTTTGGCAAGCCAAGAACACGCCGGCTAGATTGGTGGCCAAGCGGTTTTATGAGGAGCTGATGCTTGGGGACGGTGAAGATGAGGATTGTGTTGCAAGAGCTTATTACACTGCGGTTATGGAGTTGAGGGCAAGCAATATTCAGGATCCGTTGGTTTGGGCTACTTTCGCTCACTTTGGGGCGTGATAGATATTGATGGGATAATTTAACTCTTCTTCTAAATACACCCAAAATCAATCTAAACTAGTCTAAATCATACAGCATCGTGCTTCTGAAAGTGCCTCTACCCCCATCTACTTGGTGTGAGCCTCAAGGTTTAGGAGATCCTGCTTATCTCCAGTATACTGAACCTTCTTCATCCACTCCTCGACACTCTTGACGCGATCAGGCACAATTCTGTCAAGAAACTCAAAGTCTCTCTGAATCAATCCCGAATTGTCGCTGGGACTCGCCTTGTACAGGTTCCACCAATTCTTGAAGTTCTCTCCATAAGTCATGAGGAGTCCACTATCGTCCTTGACAGACTGGAAGCCAATTCTGGTATCCGGACCTTGAGGTAGGCTCTTCCAAGCAACAGAGTTCCAGATATCAATTGGGACATTGACAAAACGACTTGCTTTTCCGCTGACCTTCTCGGATGCTTTGGCAATATCTTCACCGGTTGCGAGAACGGTGGCAATACCAAAGTCTAAGTGGTTTGACTCCTCAGGGTGTTGAAAGGCCCAGTTGACATATTTGCCAAAGTCGCCGAGGTGAATGAATGGGATGGAGCCATTGTCGAGGGGAAGTTGAAACGTGAGCGAACCGTCCTGTTCAATGGCGGGTGACATGACTGCAGAGAGAAGTTCCATGTATGGACCTGATCTGATAATTGTCCACTGCATTTTAACATCTTTCTGTGCATGGATCCAATCTGTAAAGATGTGTGAGTAATCGTATTGTGGTTTTTGTACGTTGGGGAGTAGCTTACCTTGAATTCTAGCCTTGCCTTGATAATGACCAACATAGAGGTCAGGATCGTAGTTAGTCTTGGGCCCAACAGAGTCGAGACCACTGTAAATAAAATGCTTGACCCCGGCCCTAGCAGATAATTCAAACAAGCGGATGCCCCAATAAATCTCCGCTTGTTCGCCAAGTGCGAATCCATCAGTGTTCACTAGAACGTAGTCAACGTCCTGGGCAGCTGCGAGGAAGGCTTTAGGGTCATAGCCAGTAGCTGCGTCACTAACAGCGATCTTGACGTTGGGTAGGGCCGCTAGTTCGACAGCCTTGGGTGAGGTGGCACTGCGCGTGAAGGCTGTGATGTTGTATTGGCCATTGCTGGATAGGTGACGAAGAATGGCGCCGCCTTGAGCTCCAGTGGCACCGACGATGAGGATTGATTTCATGTTGATAATAGAAGTTGAAGGTTTGTGCGTATAGAGATGTTTGCGATGATGTGCTTGTTGTTTAGCTGGAGTATGATAGTAAATATACAGTGTTCCAATAGAATTCGAAGAAAATATCTGTTTATATATGCAATTTCAATTTCTCTTACTTATATCGTATATGTATTATCTGTAGTGGAGCTTTATAAGCGTTGTGCTCACTAATGTTCTGTTTAGTGATCAGCTCGCGATGCAACCTGATTCAAACCCCGCAATAACCGCAATCTTTACCGCAGTTTGCTAGAGAGCCAATCACAAGCCCGAATAGTTCTTAGTCATCACGCCAATCCTAATCAAATACCGCATTAGCACCGCAACCTCCGCAGACGCGTCTGCTTACTCTGCATTGTCCGCCCATCACCACAACAGCATCCGCAATGCAAAAGAGTTGGGGGTTTCGAATGCCACCTGGAAGCAGAGCTCATGTCTCATGCTTCAAATGTCGCGAGAGTAAGCGAAGCTGTGACAAATTATTGCCCGCATGTCATCTCTGTCGTCGCAAAGGCATAGACTGCCACTATCCCCAGCACCGTGGCCAAAAGAACCCCTCCCCGATTGATGATGTCGCAGCCGCAAGGGCTTCGGAGACTACTCAACCTAAGAAATCACAAGATTTGGTCAGCGCGGAGGCAATTCGCTTTCTTACCCCGGACCTCTTTCGCGACATGAATCTACAGGTCCCGCGTCTTAGTTGGGAGATGCCAGCGGAAATTGAGGCACAGTTGGGAGGCCGGCAACAGATGCAAGAGACTACCAAGGCTTTCTTGCTATTGACCAGATCATGGATGCCTATAGTCAATGGAAAGCGACACCTGGCTGCCGTGTTAAATCCTCTGGTTTCACTCCGCCGCCCAACAGCCCTCTTAGCGATGTGCATGAAGCTATGCTGCCTGTCTGTCGACAAAGTTGAAGAGAAGCGGGTATTATATAGCCTTGTGAAGAAGTTCTATGCTGAGGTTGAGAGCCAAGAGGATCCCTGCATCCAAGTCATGCAGTCGGCAGTTTTCATCGCAGTCTTTGAGATGGGCGATGCAATCTTTCCGGCTGCTTACTTGACTGTCGGGGCCTTGGCGAGGTATGGTATGGCTATGGGGATGGATAAGATCAACCAGCACGCGATGGGTAAGAGCTGTGGTGCAGGCGCAGGCGCATCGTGGGCCGATATCGAGGAAATGAGAAGAGTATGGTGGGGGGCGTTGATCCTTGACCGGTATGTCAAATGCTACAAACTTATATCGCAGCCTTGTCCTAATATCGTGCACGAAGCTTGATTAACGTGTCTCAACCTTCTCGTGGCTTGAGTACAGCTGATCCCTCCTTCGAGGACTTTCTCCCCGTTGACGATGAGATCTTTTACAGTCAAGTATAAATACCTTTTCCCGAGCAAGGAACCTAAGGGCCTATATCCTAAATGATGAGAAGATTTATTCAAGTTCTTATAAGCTTAGACAGTCGTTAGATTCTTATATCAATCTTCTGGGATAAAGGTCCTATGTTTTCTTCCCTTTTTACTGTCTGAGTTCGGCTAACTAGTTATCCCGTCAATAGTCTTCTTCACCCGAACATGCCACTCGCATATCTGAAGGGTTCACCTTCAAGATGGGATCCTTCGCTAGACTATGTCAAGCCATGCACCTCATCAGTAAATCCCTCTCATTCTGCCGCGGTGCTCATAATAGCAGCGACCAAGTTCCACAGAGCAGTCCGCTTGAGGAAGTAGGACAGCTCTGCCGTACACTTGAGTCACTAGTCCGTGTCAACGAATTCGAAGCGACAAGCCGCCGACTGGCGTTTTGTAGTCAAAGCTGTGTTTCATACATGTGAATCCCCCTACCCATCAAAAGACCTGAATACTGACTTTGGCGAGTGGTATCTTACTACTGCAACAGCACTATTGGCAACAACCTGACGCGTCGGAGCAAAACTCGACACCTAATATCTTCCCAGAAACAATTTCAGCGCTCGAAACTTTAGTTCGCATATCCGCGACGCTGCGCGAAGGTGGTTACGAGCTATGGCAACATCTTAAAGACGGTCGCTGTTCTCTCTTCCTGGTCGAACTGGTCTACCAAGGCATGCTGGTTCTCCTACGAATGGGTAAAGTCTGGCTTGCAGAGGATGTGCAGACCAAAAAGGAATCATTGGCCTGGCTGCTTTCGCACATGGGAAAGCGGTGGCCACTCGTCGGTAAGATCATTATCCATATACTTTGTTCTTTAACTAATGCCGTCACAGCTGTGTATAAGCGTATCTTGGAGGCTAGGGAGAGTATACTGGCTGTTGAAGATGCTTTGGCATAGGATATATATCATTCAAACAGCTTCTACGATTCAGGTGTCTGCTGGGAACACATATGCAATGAAACTACCTGCGCTGGCTTCCGCTATGCTAGATGAAAATCTCCATATCCTACAACTTCGACGTAACTCCCTTGGAAACAGACTTATAAGTTTGCTCAAACCGCTCTCTCGTATCTTTGATACAGTCATGCTCGTAAATCATCTTCTGCACCTCCGGACTAACCCATCTATCTGGCACCGGCGCATTGCCCGTTTTCGCAGCAGCAGCAAACTGACGATCTCGTTCCTCCCTAGCGTTCCCAGCACCCAAGTGCAAAGCCTTAGCAGACTGAACCGCCAAATCCACCAAGGTCGACGTACGGGGTTTTCGCAGAAGCTCATATACTTTCAGAGTCTTTTCGATAGCTTCGCGGTCTGAACCGTCGCCTGGCATTAGACTCAATGCCTCTGCGAGTGTCGCTGCATCTTCGATTGCCATTGCAGCGCCTTGTGAAAGGTGAGGTAGTGTTGGATGGCATGCATCGCCGAGCATGGTGACTGCGCCGCAAGTCCACGTGTCGAGAGGCTCATGGCAGCGCAACTTCCACTCGACAACTTCGTCACCAGGAACAAGGTCAAGAAGCTGTTGTACAATAGGGTTGAAGTCTTCAAAGACCTGCTTCATGGCCTTTTTGCTGCCTTTGTTGGTCCATGTAGCGTTGGTGGCGCCGGCGAAGTTGACATCGGGCTGAACTGAAGCGATGTTGAAGATGCTATGATTATGAATGGGATAGGCGATGATATGTCGCTTTTCGCCTATCCAGCGTCTGGCAGTGTTGCTGTTGAGCATGTACATCAGGTACGGATGTGGCTCCAGCAGTTCACGGGGCAGAAGAATTCTGTAGGCTGCTGTCCCGGTCTCAAGGATTTCCGCTGACAAGTTCAGATGAGCGAGTATCGATTCCCTAACCTTGGACTTGATGCCATCAGCACCAATGAGAACATCCGTCTCAATAATCTGCGGCTTCCCATTTTCATCCTTAACAATGAACTTAACCTTGCCCGGTCCAAAGTCCTCAACATACTGCAACGTCTTCTTAAAATGAAACTTGACCGCCGGCTCCGCCTTGGCAGCATCGTAAATTCCCTCAGCGAGCGAAGCACGATGACCCGCATAGTGAGGATACTCATACTTATCCCCAATATCAGTCATGGGCACGCGCACAAGAAGTTTATTTGACACGCCATCGTGGATTACGATTTCTTCAACTTGTGTGGCTTCGTCTTTGATGGAGGACTTGGTCCAGACGCCGAGTTGGTCGAGGAGGCGGATCATGTTGGGGGCCATTTGGATGCCAGCGCCGACGAAGCCGAGGGCGGGTGCGTCTTCGTAGACATGGATGTTTGTGAAGCCTTTCTTGGCGAATGCCAAGGCAGCAGCCAACCCTCCCATTCCTGGATGAAGAGTCAGTTATCATTGGATGTTGTTTGTGTCGGGAATTCGGGATCATACCTGCTCCAATGATGGAGACTCGGAGATCGGTTTTGTTGGTCATGATGATATGCCGTGAGATAAGAGTATGAGGAGTGAAGTTTATCGTTTATCGAGTGTCTTTAGTCAAAAGACAATTTAATTAACTCTCTCGTGCCTTTTTATCCTCAATGTTATCATGGTCTCAATCCTTGACAGTGATAATTTTCGCATCGTGAGGATATAACGGCACAAAACCTCGGTAGACATATCGGCCGTCCCACATCGGAACCCCGCCGAGCGATCAAAGGTCGGCAATTGCCCTGTAATTAGGTGCGTATATCAAATCACGGCTGAAACCCAGCCCAACGCCGAATCAAGAATGGCTTATTTCTGCTTTCAACGACATACAGAACATCACATGCAGGGGTCCAGGGTAGTCTCCCCGCATTCTGTCAAAGGCCCAAACTCTATCCCCACACAGAGAAATCGAGAACCCCACAAGCGCTAGCAAACCCCACAAAGTTAAGGTATCGGCAGTTTAAGTGAGTCCAAGTCCCGACCATTCCATTGATAAGGTATATAGTAAAACAGGGCCATGATCCTGAATATTGTCGTTAGGGGCAATACTACTCTGTTTCATCTCACCTTTCTTCAAGACACAAACCTCGGTTAAGTGATAGTCATGGCTCAGCCGAATACTTTGACGCCCGCTAAAGTCGAACTTGAGGATGATCCTCATCGTGCTGCGCTGGAGGATAATCCCACTACGCAGCCGAAAACGGGAGCCCGAGTATGGATTGCGATCTTTGTAAGATAAACCCTGTGATCATATAATCTCGGAATCGGAACTGACGATACCGGCTGACAGTCAATGGCATTGTCCTTCGGACCAGCTGTTGGTCTTCCGTTTGTCTGCGTTGCAAGTATTGTGGTGCAAATCACCAATGAGCTTGGAGACGCGAGCCAACTGCCGTGGGTCGTAGGAGCGTGGTCTCTCGCAACAGCCTGCTCTTTCTCCCTGGGTGGTCCCTTTAGCGATATCTTCGGCCGTCGCAGTATTATTCTTGCAGGCCAAATTATCGTTTTGATCGGTAACATTGTGGGAGGAACCGCTCAGAACACCCAAAGTATAATTGCAGCCGAGACTCTTGTGGGCCTTGGAGCTGGTTTTGTGTTTGTGGCGTATGCAGGTGTACCTGAGATGCTCCCTAACAAATGGCGGTCTCTCGGCTTGGGCATTCTTGAAGGAGGAATCGCTCTTCCTTGGTGAGTCTATTCGGCTCCAAGTTATTTCTTTGTACTGACACAGAGATCTAGGGCTGTGGTGAGCGTGCTTCTTGCTAATGCCATGTACAAGTATGCGACCTGGCGATGGCTCTTCTACCTCGCCATCATCGTACAGGCCATCTCCTTGGCCGGCACAGCCTTGTTCTACTGGCCAACGACTCACCCCCAAGGGGATTTTGACAAATCGCGCTGGACTCAGTTCCGTGAGATCGACTGGATTGGTCTCGGCCTATTCACAGCCGGACTCGCCGTATTCCTCATCGGCTTGACCTGGGGCGGCAGTACTTCTCATCCATGGAAGAGTGCCAGCACAATCGTGCCCATCGTTCTCGGACTCTTCACCGTTGTCGCTGCTTTCATTTACGACTTCTTCATCGCCAAAGCTCCTATGTTCCCCCTCAGTTTATTTTCCACCATTCGTGGCTTTCTTCTTGTCATCGTTGTCTTGTTCATTTCAGGAATGAACTATAATTCCCTTTCTGCTTTGCTACCCCAAGGCTCTCTCTACATGTTCACCACTGATGGCATTGAGATTGGTGTTTTGGCGTTGCCCAACACTCTCATGCAAGGCGTTTGTGGCTTCCTTGTTCCACTCTTCTCCCATAAGATCGGTCATATCAAATGGCAATTTGTCGCTGGTACGGTATTCCAGGCCATCTTCATCGGCGCCAGCGCTGCAACTGTTAACCCGAACCACAAACTCGCCTGGGCATTTGTACCAGCGTTCGGTGTTCCCATGTTCGTCCTTTGCACCATCTTGGGATATTCCATCGCTAGTCTACATGTGCCTCATTCTCACTTGGGTCTCGCCATGGGTCTTCTTGGTACCTTCCGATCAGCCGGCGGTGCTGTCGGAAATGCAATCTTCAACACTATCTTCCAGGATAAGTTCAAGACCTACTCTGGTGAAGAGATCGCTCGTGCTGCCCTACAAAGCGGCCTCAATGCGACTGATCTGGGACTCATCATTCCAGGAACTATCCAGCATAACCTCGGTGTCCCTGGCGCCCTCGATGCTGTCCCCGGCATGACACCGGAGATTCAGGATGTCCTTCGCCATGCTGTCAGACAAGCATACGGTCGCGCATTCCAGTTCGTGTTCTACATCACTATTGCTTTTTCAACTGTTGCTGTTATTTGCGCCCTATTCGTGGAGGACCCCACTGCTTTCATGACAAATCATGTTCAGTCTGCTATGGTTGGTCGAGGTCACAGTGGTGTTGTTGATGGAGCTGCCCCTGCCACAAGCACGGATGAGAAGCCCACTGAGAGCCATGATGAGAAGAGTGATGGTAATACAGCAGGCGGAGTAAAGATGGCTTGATATGCGAGGTGGAGAAATTGCACCACGGTCGGCTCTGCGGCTCGTGTTTCAGGACGTTCGTCTCTATCGCTGAATATGGACGTTCTGTTGTTGTTTACTTGTGCAAGGCCTTTCAAGGCAGGCAAATAAGTAGCAATTTAATGTGGATTCTGGAATCATACTGCGCCATACCTATCTAAGAAGGTGATACGACTTTCGTCTGTTGGCAGTACCCTGGTAAATTCAAAAGGCCCTTCTCTTTTGCGTTGGTTGCAGCAAGAATCGCATCAACCCTAGGAGCAATTGATTCTGTTGGTCCCTGGCCAAGATAAGCCCGTATTGCGCAATGCTATGATCTGACCGACCCACTCCCACAACTATTTTTACCCTCTCGTATCTGCATAGCATCTCTCCGACTTAGTAGCATTAATTTCTCCCTTTTCTCGTCTGAATCGGGAACAAATCTCCCATATCCATTCTACTGTATCTCGAGGCGAACGCAGAATAATGCCAGTTGGAATTTCTCAGCATTGTCTCTGTTCCGATCTTGTATTTCCGCGCTCGTAGTATGAGCAACAACGCCGCAATGGACGTGGTCTCAGGCTTTCTCAACACTATCTTTTCTATTTTGATCCTACTACGCCTATGGCGGCTTCGAAGAGTGGACATAAAGATCGTCCCGGGATATTCTGGTTCCTCATCGCTGGTGCGACAACCCTCAACTTGTACGGCAATTTGAAGCTGACGCCATGCACGTTATAGATAATAGCGGGCCTACTTCTTGTCGCGAATCTTTATTCTTTCGCAGCCGATGTCTCGCAGAAAGATCACCATCGCGCTTTAGTGTCAGTTGCCTCCTTCGTCGCTACTACGCTTCTCTGTTTTCTACTGTACATGGAACATAAGCGCTCAACCAGGCCAGCCGACCTTGCCGTTCTCTTCTTGCTCCTAGCTTTGGGGTTTGATGTAGCTGCTGCGATCCATGAGGCTCCCGAGGATTGGTTGATACCCGCCACACAGGCTGCTCTAAAGCTTCTTCTGGTCGCCACAGAAAGCCGAAGCAAACAACGGATCCTCAAAAGTCCCTACTCTAGCCAAGCTTCTGAGGAGCTCGCAGGACTTCTCAGCAGGGTATTCTTCTGGTGGATTAACCCCATCCTCACTTTGGGAAATAGGAAAATACTTTCTGGTGATGACCTACCTCCAATTGACCACCTCCTTCGATCCGAGAAGCTCCGTCGCGATGGTTTGAAGGCGTGGGACCAGAGGACCAGACAATTGAACAAGATTGCACTACCCATCTGCCTCGCCAATAGTATGCTACCTCAGTTTATGGCACCTGTCATCCTTCGGTTATGCCTGACATTCTTTCGTTACGCGCAGCCAGCTCTCATTAGCTCTGCGGTTCATACACTAAGCAGCCACTCCGATGGGGGTAGGCTAATGCTGATCTGTAAAGCCGCTACGATCTACTTCGGTTTAGCGGTTTTTGAAGCAGTTTACCACCATCGGTTGAACCGACTCAGCATCATGGTGAAAGGGACACTTGTTGGGCTCATTAACAACACAGCTTTACGTCAACCATCTACTAGTTACAACGATGGGATAGCACTCACTTTAATTAGTACAGATACAGAGAGCGTGATGAGATTCGCGAGCATGTTTCATGAAACTTGGGCACATGTACTTGAGGTCATAATCGGGATGGCAATGTTGGCTAGACAAATCCGCTGGGCCGCCCCAGTACCTCTGGTGATTATCTTCCGTGAGACTTCTTCTAGTTCAGACCTTTCTGCAAACGTGTAGCTAATGGACCTCTGTGCTGAAGTCTGCTCTAGAATGAGTCGGTACCTAGCAAAGAACCTACAGAGCAAGCAGAAAGCCTGGAATGAAGCCACACAGAATCGAATTTCCCTGACGGCATCTGCGCTCTCATCAATGAAAGTGATGAAGATGCTTGGACTTTCTAGACAGACCGAGACTTTACTTCAGAGGCTTCGAGCCCAAGAATTAGAGATGGCGAAGAAAGTGCGGTGGATGATGGTCGCGTATAACGCAAGTGGTGTGTTTCCATGATCACTATTTCGACTGTTCTACCTCTGCTAACCACAATAGCCAATGCCCTCGGAATATTCTCTCCTATACTAACATTTGTCATATTCGTCATGTATGCTAACCTCCGCGGGTCGACTCTCGATGCCGAGACTGCATTTACGACAACAGCGCTTCTTGGACTGGTAACCCATCCCGCAAACATGATCATGACGATTGTGCCCCGTGCCATTGGCTCTTTGGCCGCTTTCGGAAGAATCCATGACTATCTTGTCCGGCCTGGTCGAGCTGATGGGAGACGTTTATTCGAGCAACAGACCAAGGACGATGAATCTTCACCGGCGATTTGCTTGGAAGGCGTCAATGTTCAGTCCCATTCATCGTCCCGTTCAGTTCTCGAAAACATCAATCTCAGCATTAATAAAGGCTCAATAACCATCTGCGCTGGGGCAGTCGGAAGTGGAAAGACAGTCCTCGCCCAGTGCATTCTAGGCGAAATTCCAACGTCAAAGGGCACAATCTCAGTGTCCACCAAGCGAATTGCTTGCTGCGAGCAATCGCCCTGGTTGTCGAGCGGAACTCTGAAAGAAGCGATTTGTGGTTTCGGAAAGTTTGAGCCTGGCTGGTATGGGCGTGTTGTCGAGCTTTGCTGCCTCGATCAGGATATTTCAGCTTTGCCGCTCGGGGACAACACTGTGATTGGGAGCCGGGGTCTGAAGCTCTCTGGAGGTCAAAGACAGCGTTTGGTATGTGCTCAGTTCTATCTCTATCCATGAGGACGTACAGTGCTAAGTCTTCATCAGTCGCTCGCCCGCGCTGTATATGCTCGGTGCGAAATTGTGCTTCTTGACGATAGCTTCTCAGCTCTCGACCACAACACAGAACGGAAGGTTGTTTCTAATCTGCTAGGAACGCAAGGCCATTTCCGTAAGATAGGCGCTACAGTCGTTTTAATTGCTAACTCCGGTGAGTACTTTACAATTTCTCGGGACATATCGATGCTCATAACTTTAGCTAAACACTTTCACTTGGCGGACTCGATTGTCATTCTTGAGAACGGAAGGGTCACCTACGAAGGGCCATCAAACGAAGTAAGAGAAGAAGCGGCACATTTACGTCAGACGCATGTCAACGTAGCGGTGGTTGAAGCCAACACAAATCTTGTCGAAACAAACAAGACAATCCAGAGTCAGACTCTCGAAGTAACAGAGGCTATAGTTGATTTGGGTAGATCAACTGGAGATATCTCCCTATATGGTAATATTACAACTTGAACGATGTGAAAGATACTGACTGTTATAGGATATTACTTGAGAGCTTTGCACCCGCGGAACTTCTCCATACTTATCACTTGCACAGCTTCATACTCATTCTTTGTGACTTTTCCACAGTATTGGCTGCAGAAGTGGACGGAATCGCCAGGCTCTCAGATGACATTCTACATCGTAGGATACATCATTCTTTCACTCCTAGCCTGGGCAGCCACGAATGGGTCAATGTGGTATGTCATTTAGCATCTAAACATACTCTCATATGGCTAATGGATGGTTCGCAGGTCTACTCATATGTTGATTGCGCCGAGATCGGGGGCTGAGCTTCACCGACGTTTACTGACAACTATCTTCAGGTTTGTAAAGCAATCCTTTGAGAGCCTCACTAACCAGTTACAGTGCTCCCTTGTTGTTTTTCTCAATGACAGAGACGGGTTCAATACTTAATCGGTAACGTAGACCAATCGCGTCTTACTACTCTCCATTTGGCTGATGATTCTTAGGTTCAGTGAAGATATGCAACTCGTTGACAAGAGCCTACCTCCAGCGATTCTTTCTCTTTCCAACCGTTAGTACCTCCGAGTCTCGGAAGATATTTGTATTATGAAGACTTTTTGACAGCCTGTAGAAGTCTTCAAGCTTCTGGTGCAAGCAGCTCTCCTTTTCAGTGCCCAGAGACTGCTGGCTGCCACGCTGCCAATTTGTGTTTTGGTAGTCTACGTTGTACAACGGGTATATCTACGGACATCTCGTCAACTTCGTCTGCTACAACTTGAATCGCAATCTGCTGTTTATTCAAGCTTTCTTGAGTCCGTAAGTATCAGCTACTGCATCTCATAAGCTGGGGCTAATAATCCCACTTGTTCACAGGTCGAGGGCGTCGTCAGCATCCGGTCGTTCGGCTGGGTGAAGCAAGCTGAGGCGAATAATATACAGTGTCTCGACCAATCGCAGCAACCAGCTTACATTCTTCTCTGCTTGCAGCTCTGGCTCAACATTGTTCTAGACTTGGTCATTGCCGCAATGGCTGTGATTCTGATCACTTTGGCAGTCTTCTCGGGGGGCAGCACAACAGCTGGACAGATTGGGATGTCGTTAAATATTGTCCTTGTCGCTAACTCGACGCTTTTAGCCCTTGTCACATCTTGGGCGAATTTGGAGATATCCCTAGGTGCTATGTAAGTCGCGCCCGGAACTATTGCGTAGCGACTAAATAGCTGTCCCTAGTTTTCTGAAGCTACGTCTTGCTAATTAAATTACGATTACAGATCTCGCTTGAAGACACTAGAGGGTGAAACGGTAGCGGAAGAACAACTAGCGTCCGGAGCAATAGCCCCTGAGTCTTGGCCTTCGCGTGGGGCGGTTCAGATCCGTGACCTTACAGTCTCATACGAAGAGACACACGTGCCTGCATTGAAGAATATCAACATATCCATTGAACCGGGTCAGCATTTAGTGATCTGCGGTAGGACTGGCAGGTAAGTTTCTTTGTGACTCCATCCTATCGCCCTGTTGCTAAGATGTCGTTCTAGTGGCAAAAGCACTCTCCTTCTCGCCTTGCTTCGTCTTCTCAATACTCAATCAGGATGTATTGAAGTTGATGGAATTGATTTGAGCCTTGTTCCACTGTCAACCATACGAGAGCGATGTTTCATCACCGTTACGCAAGATCCATTTCTGCTCGCACAGGCTAGCCTTCGTTTCAATTTGGACGTAAGTCAACAATCGCGCTTGAAACCTGTGACGAGAACTTGCATTAACAAAGTCTTTCTGTTTTTCTATTTATAGCCTTCAGAAACTCTTTCCGATAGTGTCATCATGAAGGCACTTGAACGAACTGGGATTTGTGGACATTTCGGCATTAGCACGCAGGCAAAGCTGGTAGACATCCTGGACAATCCTCTCAGTTCGTTGCCTTACATGTCAGCTGGCCAAACTCAGCTATTTGCCTTGGCCAGAGCTATCCTCCGAGTAGAACATTCTTCAATCACAGGAACAAAACCCATCCTACTTTTGGACGAGGCGACATCCTCAGTTGATGGAGTCACAGAATCTATCATGCGGGGTATCATCAAAGAGGTCTTTACTGATAACGGACATACTGTGGTCGAGATAACGCACCGGTTGTCTGGTTATGAGGATATCGCTAGAACTAGAGCGGAGAGTCAACGGGTGAAAGTGGTTCTCCTTTCGCTGGGGGAGATTCAGAGTCAGGGAAGAATTGAGGACGTGCTCGGTTTTGGGAAGACGGCTTAGATAAACAGGGATAAAACACTGATTCCTGGTCTAGTTAATCAACCTCACATGCACTGCGAGATCTAAACAAGTTATTGAGGTCTGATAGTTCAAGATAAAGACCGCCGTCTCCAAACAACTACCCTTTTTATACAATGTATCCCTCAGCATCATCTGCATTCCAAAAAGGGAAACAAATGTGTCCAAGAATGCCGCGATACCGCTTGCGGCACTGATTGTCGTAGGTGCCGCAGGGTCTAGAACCAGTAGCATCGTCATTCATTATCATGGGCTCGACCAGCCTATTTCAGCATAGCTCGATCGCCCAGCTGGCTGCTCGTTCCCCGAGCGATGATTGGTTAATGCCGTATCAGCGAGGTCGGAATGCTGCGACCGTCGGCTCGAGGCTTATCTTGAAGCGTCTACTAGTGTCGGCCAACCCCGCATTCGCCGGTAACTAGTCGAGATACGAGAATGGGTTGGATATTTAAACATGTCGCTATGGCCCCTTAATCTTGGCGATTGAGAAACATACATCCACTGACCTTCTATCATGCTGCCTGAAGAGAGCACTTTGACAATTGATGTGTTGCCTCCGGGCACGCAGCGCATCAATGACTTGCAAGCAACTCATATCGTGCTGGCTCCTCGGCCAACTTCAGATCCCAATCAACCTCTGGTACGAAAGCCCACCAACATGGTAACAAGCAACACTGACAGGTTCAGAACTGGAGCACAATGCGCAAAACCCTCCATATGGTGCTTCTCTCCCTCTACTCAATGATGATGTTCTGCATGTAAGTCGTCAACCTCGCTCTTTTCTTCCAGCACTAACCGACGTCATTCAAGTCCCTGCATGAGCGTCCCATTCTGGCAGAACTTCAACGAAGAGCTCGGCATGAGCTATGACATGCTGAACAATGGATATGCAGCAAACATGGCAGGTCTTGCCACTGGCTGCATCATCTTCATCCCTATCGCCCTGCGCATCGGCCGCCGACCGGTTTACCTTGTTACGTCGTTGATCATGTTTGGTGCTGGGGCGTGGCAAGCTGAGACGCACACTATTGGGGACATGATTGGTATGAATACTATCGCAGGTATCGCTGGAGCTGTCAATGAGGCCTTGTTCCAGGTCACAGTCAGTGTTTATCTATCTGCGCCGAAGGCGAACTTATGCTTATTGGTATGACAGGTAACGGAACTTTTCTTCGTCCACCAGCGCGGTACCATGAACGGTATCTACTTTGGAATGGTCCTAGTAGGGGTGAGCAACCTATGATTCCTACACTGCCGTCACTTGCTAAAAGAAATACAGAATTACCTTGGACCTGTCTATGGTGGCCAAGTAGCCGTGACAATGGGCTGGCGCTGGGCATGCTGGTCTGCCACCGTCTTCACCGGCATCGTCACCGTCCTCATGTTCTTCTTCCTTGAAGAAACCAAATACATCCCCGCACCGCTCAACGGCCACGACCCTCGAGTCACCGCCTCCTCGCCATCCGATAACGAGTTCTCCAAGGTCAACAGCACTGGAAAGACACCCTTGCCAAACGATGCACCCGCCAGCGTCGACTCTATGGAGCAGCAGAGCGACACTGGTGAGATAGACCACAGCATTCCTATGAACTCTTACTGGAAGCGCCATGCACTTTTGACATTAGACAAGCACGAGTCCACTCAGAAGCGAACGTTCTGGAGAGACATATACGAGCCTTTCCAACTCCTTGCCACATTTCCCGCCGTCATGTTTGCCGCGTTACAGTATGGTTGGAGTATTGCCATGCTCGCCATTCTGGCAGTAACACAGAGCTCACTCTACTCCATTCCACCTTATAACTTCACAGCTGCAGGTGTTGGAAACATGAACCTCCCTCCATTCATTGGTGCTATCCTGGGAGCTATTTTCGGAGGTCCACTTGTCGACTGGTCCATCGTGCAGATTGCGAAACGCCGTGGAGGTATTTATGAACCCGAGACAAGATTGTGGCTATTCCTAGTTCCTGGGCTATGCATGACGATCGGATGTCTTATGTACGGGCTTACTATTGCCAAAGTAAGTACTGTCCAACACCCAGAAGCCTCACCATACTGACGGTCTGTAGGGAATGCCTTGGATCATCAATGCTGTAGGCTCAGGCTTCATCGGTTTCGCCATCGGAGGTGGCGGAGACATGTCCCTCACATTTCTTCAAGATTCTCACGAGCATGTAAGTTATTCCAACTCTAGTAGTCTTCCCATTGACTAACCTTCCCGCAAAGATTATCGGCCCTGCTCTAACAGGCGTTGTTTTTGTTCGTAATGTCATTGCAACAGGCCTAGTATTTGCCGTCACGCCCTGGATGGAAGGTATGGGTGTGTACAACATGTACGTGGTCTTGGGCTGCATTTCTACGGCCGTTGCTTTGACTTGTGTGCCGATGGTGATCTGGGGTCGCACGTTCCGGGTTCGGTTGGCGGGCAAGTATGAGTACTTCACCAACAAGCAGTATTAAGTTGAGACACATAAATATGTTTATACAAGTTCTATCGTCTTTTGACGCACATGTTGAGTATCTCCATGACCTGACTAGCCTCCGTGATTGGGAATGCATTCGTCTGGATCCAGATATCGTCCAGACTATTCCGGGCAAGGACCTCGAGCTTATCCTCCCCAATCCCCACTTCTTCGAGTGATCGAGGCATACCTAGGGCAGAGATAAATACGTCCAAGATATCCGCCAAACTCACGGCGCTCTTATCGAGCCCCTTCACCTGCAGGAGTCGTCGAACTTCATCCTGTTCCAACAACAAGTCTCGTACGACTTCCTGTCTCTCAACATTTGCCTTTTTGTCGTAATTGAACCTACACACAGCAGGCAGGAGTATACAGCTCGTTTCACCGTGACCAACTCCAAGTGGTCCAAGCTGATGTCCGATAGCATGACTTGCACCCAGTGGCACACCACTTGACACGGCGCACATCGACGAGACAACACCCTGATGGCATAGATGACGCGCTTGTAGAGACTTTGGATCTGCCTTGCTTGCCAACAGACCACTGACGAGTTTAACGAGTCCCTTTTTCGACCATTCATCAGCTTTATCGTTTGAGACAAGCGAGCAGAGCGTTTCGACACAATGATCTACAGCTCGGATGCCAGTACTAAGCCAAACCCACTCCGGGGTCGTAAGGCATAGCTCTGGATCTTGGATGACGAGTTCTGGGTCGACACCCTCGCAGTGAAAGGTTCTTTTCGCGTGGCCTTGGGGCTCTGTTCCTCCTGCGATGGCTTGGAACTCGCCGCCCGAGAGTGATGTCGGAATGTGGATTAGAGGGATAGTCGGCTTGGATATGTTGTTTCTCAATGCAGGGTTGCTCTTCGGTGTTCCCCACAAGGTATTCATTTCCTCCTCCGTTGTGGCCGAGTTGGCCAAAGCAAGCCTTACCAACTTGGCGGCATCTGTTAGACTGCCAGCGCCTAGAGTGACGAGGCAGTCGATGTCGAGTTTTGAAGCGTCATTGACGACTTCAAGAACTTGCGCAATTGGAGTATGTGGATTGATACCGATTCGGACTCCGACAATTCTGCTACCAAGCACCGAGCGAAGTTTTTCAAGTGCATCTGTCGATTGAGCCAAAGACTTGGAACAAACTACGTACACTCTGCAGCTGGAAAATGTGTCACGACAGTGACGTAAGCAGGCCTCAGGGAATTTGAGCCCGTACGAGACTTTAGGCGTTTCTCGGCCTTCGTAGGCTGGATAACAAACTTCTTTTCCGAACGTAAAAGTCATGATTATTCGCAAATATGGTGTCTGCCACTGGAAAGGTGCTCGGTCTACAGAAACTCAATCAAGGGCAAGAATACAGGGTAGGATGGAGAACGAGTCCCCTCTCGCTGAAGTGAGCTTAGCGCAGGCATGGCAAACGCGTTCCACTTCAACTTCCCCCACATGGAACGCGGTGAACTCTTCTCCACATGAGATGCCGCGTATACGGAATTACGGATATAGACTCAAGACATGATGTGGGACGCCAGAACAGGGATAGGGATAGTGCCAGAGTTGCCGAGCCGAGCATCACCAAAGCCATGGATCTGCGCATCACCAGGAGAGAGCACAGAGTACCTTGCAATTGGATATACACAAAAAAGAAAAAAGAAACAATGGCAAGTTTTACAAGGCACTTGAAAACACTATCGACAAAGTCACCAAATGATATAGTCATTTTATCAGCTGTTCGCAGTCCTATTACACGAGCGTTCAAGGGAGGTTTCAAAGATGCGTGGCCAGAAGACATTTTGGCACCGGTAAGGTTGATCTTATTTTACTTGATCGCAGACGCTGTGGCTGATATGCCCTCTAGGTTATGGCCGAAGCGGCACTGCGGGCTAAGATCCAGACAAGAGATGTTCAAGACGTTCTGATAGGGAATGTCCTCGCGGAGCTAGGCTTTGCAAAAACCGGTAGAATGGCGCTTTTACACGTTGGGTTCCCGCCGTCAACGACATTTCACACCGTCAATCGTCAGTGTTCGAGTAGTCTTCAGGCCCTAACACACATGGCACATGCTATCCAAGCCGGCCAGATCGATGTCGCTCTCGCTGGAGGTGTCGAAAGCATGTCGAAGAACTATAAGTCTCGCGGAATCCCCCAAGACGTGGGTCCAACGCTGCGCAACACCAAAGTGAAAGCAGCTGCGGACTGTCTCATGCCTATGGGTATTACATCGGAGAATGTTGCGAGGAGATATGGAGTTGATCGTAAGATGCAGGATGAGTACGCGCTGCTAAGCCATACTCGTGCGAATGATGCTCTTGCCGGTGGGAGGTTTGAGGCAGAGATAGTGCCGATTGAGTATAAGGCGTATGAAAGCGAGACTGGGGAAGCCTCTCAAGTTCGAGTGGCTGCAGATGATACAATCCGACCAAACGTGACTTTGGACAAGTTGGCCAAACTTAAGCCCGCATTCCTGGAGGGCGGTGGTAGCACCGCTGGGAACTCGTGAGTACAGTGCAGCTTGTATATTACTGGCTCTGTTAACCACCTGCAGGTCTCAGATATCCGACGGGGCATCAGCAGCCATCCTCGCCCGTCGCTCATGGGCAACGGAACGTGGCCTGAAACCCGTAGCGCGATTCCTCGGAACTCAAGTTGCTGGATGCGAACCTGACGAAATGGGCATGGGACCCATCTATGCCATTCCACGACTGTATAAGCATGTCGGTATAGAGCAGAAAGATGTTGACGTTATCGAACTCAATGAGGCATTTGCAAGCCAGACTCTGGCGTGCATCAATAAACTTGGCTTGGATGTTGATAGGGTTAATCCGAATGGCGGTGCTATCGCTATTGGACATCCAACTGGAGCGACTGGGACGAGACAGCTTGCGACGCTGATTGCTGAGCTTGGGAGAAGGGGGGAGGAGATTGGTGTTATTAGCATGTGTGCTAGGTAAGACCGTCCTTATACCCTCGATGTAGGTGATACTAACGCGTTCTTCAGTACTGGGATTGGTGTAGCATCGGCTATAATCATAGAATAGTTGTGTTAGATAATTCATCTACCATACGATTAATTTATTCGCACCTTTTGACGGCTAGATTCGTGTAGATTACCTCAGGCATGACAACCAGAGTGTCAAGTAGAAATGATGAACAAATATTACTATAGTAGTCCATACAGACTTTAATTATCCACCAACAGCCTTTCTCTCCCTTAGTCTTCCGATTTCAGCTGCATCCAATCCCAGTACATCTCTCAATACTTCATCGGTATGCTCACCCAGTAGTGGTGGTGGTGTTCGGATCGAAGGCTGGGTTCTGGAGTACTTGACAGGGCTGTTCAGCACTTTCAACCGTCCACAGGCGGGATGCTGAATCTCTTTGATCATGTCCCTCGCCACAACTGAATCGCCATCGTTAGTTGATATTGCTAGCGGGTGAGGATCGCTTACCGTGTGAGTGCTCTAGCGTGTCTTTTATATCATTGATCTTTGCATACGCCAGCCCCGTACCCTCAAAGATATGGAGCCATTCTTTCGATAGCTTGGAACTTGTAATATCTTCAATCATCCTTTCGAGGACATCTCGGTTTTTCACTCGTGCTGAGTTTGTTGAGAACCGTTCATCGACGGCCCAATCGTCTTGACCAAGACATTTGCACAAGACACCAAAGAGTCTGTCGTTGGCACCGCCGATCAATATGTCGCCGTCTTTGGTGCGGAATGCACGGTATGGTACGACGGATGCTGGCAGTCATCGTCAGTTAAAGTGCCAGTCGTATTGTATGGAGCGACTCACGATGTGATGTTCCATACCGTCCCCCATCTCTCTTCCCCGTCACCAACACAGATTGCGCCATGTTCGCCAAAGTCGCAACTTGACAATCGCTCAGGCACACATCCAAAGCCTGACCTTGGCCAGAGTGACTCCTCTCGATCACAGCTGCAAGAATGCTATTGACCGCATATAGTCCAGTTGTCAAGTCAGTCACTGCAACGCCGACTTTGACCGGTGGTCCATCTCGTGGGCCCGTGATGTGCATCAGACCCATCTCAGCTTCTACCATGACATCAAAACCTGCACGACTACTGTATGGACCCGTTTGACCATACCCAGTTATGCTCGCGTAGATAAGTCGAGGGTTCGTCCTGGCAAGGGTATTGTAGTCGAGTCCGTATTTCTTCAGCGTTCCGGGCAGGTAGTTTTCGACAATGATATCCGCTTTGGCAGCGAGCGTTTGGATCAATTCTGCCCCTTCTTTTTCCTTGAAGGAGACTGCTACGGATCTCTTGTTTCGGTTCACCTTTACTCGGCGTGATAAGCATGAAACTCTCATCGAAGTTCAGACAGCGCAACACGTACCGATAAATAATATGCACTTTCGCCCTCACCTCCTCGTCCGTCCTTATAAGGTGCAAAGGGAGGCCCCCATGCTCTCGTATCATCGCCTCGTGTCGGATGTTCGATCTTGATGACCTCGGCTCTGTCGAAAAGTCAGACATGGGGGTAGATTCGAGAAGCGAGTTGCTACGAACCCTAGATCGCCGAGAATCTGCGCGCAATATGGCTTTCTGGTATTAGCGCTAGCTCAGCTGCTGTCTATACATGCAGTCAGTACTTACACCAGCGAGAACTCGAGATATGTCCAAGACTCTGATTCCTGTGAGAGGTAATCTTGGAGAGGTAGTCGCTGTCGCATTGCCTCTTCTGCTCAAAGCCGAGTGCCAAAGCGGGGCAACCAGTTTTCTTCGCATAGTCAACATTTTGGTGAAGTCATAACACTCACTGCGATATCCACAAGGCTTGGAATTGGTGAGATACTGAAGCTAAGCTAAAGCTATAAGGTCGCTGTATAACGATTTATTCGTACATGTATAAACATTTCACCTCGGCACTTCTAGTGTCACTGTCCCACATACGGCATCACCAACATTTGCATGTGGGGTTGACGCAGTGACGCTACTATACCCTGGTCCATGATGGGAACATTCATTTACAACAAGTTATGAGAGAACTGATATGACAAAACTTGTATACGATTCCTCTTCATTGTGAGCTCAGTTTCATAGCAGATAACCTCACCCTGACATCCCGATAAGCTTCATACGGCCGCTGGACTTGCTTCAACTGAAAACCATGATGGGCTCAGTTCTCCGTGCACAGGCTCCAAATCGCCTCTGGACTTTCACGCAGCGCAGCTTCTCAATCTCCACGGCGTTACGAAGGATCAACAAAATCTGTGCTTCAGAAAACGATGCCATCCAGAAAGTAAAAAGCGGATCTACAGTTCTTGTCGGCGGCTTTGGCTTTTCTGGCGTTCCCGAATCGCTTATTGAAGCTGTCGCAGCGCGCAAGGATCTCAAAGATCTGACCGTTGTCTCCAACAATGCGGGCATGCCTGGTGTTGGACTTGGTACGTGCACTGATGTCGCTGCTGATCACTAGATTAATATCGGTAGGCCGATTGCTGGAAACACGACAGATTAGTAAAATGATAGCATCTTATATCGGAGAGAACAAGGTCTTTGAGAAGATGTATCTGAGTGGAGATCTTAGCCTCGAGCTAATACCGCAGGGAACTATGGCGGAGAGGTGCGCTTCTGGGGCAGCTGGTGTACCCGCATTCTATACTCCAGCCGCATATGGCACTATTGGTAAGTCTATCACTCAACACTGAGCCACAAAAGGCTGACATTCCTGCCTTTTCAGTGCAGACCGGTGAATTGCCCGTCCGTTATAACAGAGACGGCTCTGTAGCGCTCATGTCACGGCCTAGAGAAACACGCGAGTTCCACGGCAAGAAGTACATACTCGAAGAAGCAATCTTTGCCGATGTTGCTTTGGTCAAGGTCCACAAAGCTGATAGACTGGGCAACTGCACATTTCGGAAAGCACAGAACAACTTTAACGAGGCCATGGCTAAGAACGCCAAGTTGACGATTGTGGAGGCTGACGAAATCGTTGATGTTGGGCAATTGAATCCTGAGAGTGTCCATATTCAAGGGATTTACGTAGATGTCATTATTCAGAGTACGAGGCCGAAGAAGATTGAAAAGTTGACGTTTGCTCAAGATGCCAAGAGTGAAGGCAAAGGTAGGCGAAAGCTGGTAATTCTCTAATCTCAAACCAATTACTGACGATTACAGTTACAATGGCCAACCAAAGACGAGAACGTATCATTAAGCGAGCTTCCAAAGAGCTGAAAGACGGTATGTACGTCAACCTCGGTATCGGAATGCCACTCGCAACGCCAGGCATGCTCCCAGAAGATCTAGAAGTTATTCTTCAATCCGAGAATGGTATCCTGGGAATGGGGCGGTATCCAAACCCTGGGGAGGAAGATCCAGATCTCATCAATCCTGGCAAAGAGACGGTGACGTTGAATCCTGGTGCCTCGACGTTTGGAAGTCATGAGAGCTTTGGTATGATTAGAGCTGGCAAGATTGACTTGACTATGCTTGGTGCGCTGCAAGTCAGTCAATATGGAGGCATGTATTTTCCTTCATTCATGTAAAGTGATAGAGGCTGATTTGTAAAGACTTGGCCAACTTTATGCTGCCTGGGAAGGTGAAGGGCATCGGAGGCGCCATGGACCTCGTGGCGAGCCCGGAGAAGACAAAGGTCATAATCACCATGGTGCGTAATGCTTCGAACTTGCCAAGATAAACGACTTGCTGATCGTTATTTCTAGGAACACGTTGACCGCAATGGAAACCCTAAAATCTTGGAAGGTAAGTCAGACACTGTGGTCTTATCAGGCAAGTATTACTGACACGTGCTGATAGAATGCACGTTCCCGCTCACTGGTCCACGATGCGTATCTAGAATCATCACTGACCTAGCGGTCTTTGACTGTACGCCTGAAGGTCTGGTACTCAGGGAGTTGGTGGATGCGGTTGAGATGGATGAGCTGAAGAGCAAGATGGGCGCGGCATTTAGGATCGCTGATGACTTGATACCGTATCAGATTTAGCTGTGAAGTAGAATAACTAGCATGTAAATTACCAATTTGTCGCCATTTCTGTGATTGCTCATATCGACCTGAACGTGATGATTTATATGCTGGATGTTCATTGATATCTACCTTATCTAATAACTCCTTACGATGCATTCTCAGCCAAGGTATCGTCAACCATGCGCTGCGCTGACCCCAAATAATTAACCGGATCACAAAGTCTCTCCAGATCCTCCAAAGGCAGATGCCTGGTCACCCTCTCATCCTTCTTCAGCGTATCAAGCAACGTACCCCCATCCTTACTCTCAATAGTCACCTTACAAGCCTCATACACAATATCATGCGCATCCTGCCTCCCCACAAACTTCGCCAACGCCATCATCAGCGCCTCACCAACAATAAGGCCCCTCGTAGAAGCGAGGTTAGCCGCCATACGCTCCTTATCCACCACAAGACCAGCAAGCGCAAACTCAGCTTGGTGCAGGGCACAGACTGCTATGACGAAGCTCTCGGGTATGGCTACCCACTCTAGATGCCAGGGTCCCGATGCACGTTCAAAGTCGGATACCATCCCGTCGAGAACAAGACTAGCGTTGGAGCGTAGGATTTTCGAGGCGGCGAGGATGACTTCGCTGGAGATGGGATTGCGCTTTTGGGGCATTGTGGATGAAGCACCGCGGTGGGGGACGAAGGGTTCAGCGACTTCGCCGAGCTCGTTGGAGGACATGATGATTAGATCCAAGGCGATTTTGCCGAGTGAACCACCGATTAGGGCTAGGAGGTTGGTCACTTCAGCGATACCATCTCGGGCAACATGCCATGTAATAGATGGGTTCTCCAAGCCAAGTTCAGCTGCGAGCTGTTTTCGCACGTTGACGCCCTCAGGACCATCGCCGAGAGAAGCCAAAGTCCCAGCTGCACCTCCATACTGAACGACAAGAGCACGACTCTTTAGCTGCTGAAGCCGCTCCCTATGGCGGTACAGACTTGATAGCCACACAGCGCATTTGTAGCCAAAGGTAACAGGCAGTGCATGCTGGAGATGTGTCCTCCCAGCCATGGGTGTATCCCGATACGTAACCGCAAGATCTTGCAAAGCATTAATCACGCCAGTCAACTTGGCCTCAACGATGTCAAGACCAGACTTGATCTGCAAGACACTCGCTGTATCCATGATATCCTGTGTTGTAGCACCCCAGTGCAGATACTTTCCAGCAGAGCCGCACATGTCGTTCAGCTGACGCACAAGAGGAAGAATGGGATACCCAACGACATCAGTCTCGTTGCGCAACCGATCCATGTCGAGGCTGGTGGCATTGGCTTTGGAGGTGATGTCAGCGGCGGCATCGGCGGGAATGACATTGCATTGGGCTTGGGCTCGGGCTAGAGCAGCTTCAACGTCTACGCATCTGTTGATGTAGGCTTGATCGCTGAAGACCTATCGAGTCAGTTAGCCGATTATCGATGAATGAGAGGGCTGGTACGGTGACTTGCATTGCGAATCTCGTCGGTACCAAATAAGTTCCGAAATATCACAGAGTCAATTGCGCTGACTGATCCAATTGAGCGGCGCTGAACAAGCGTTTGCAGCTGTATACAGGCATTCCAGCGGTGTGCATGAGCTTGAGAGAGTCGGGTAAGCACCCTGGAAGATTGGCGTGTGCGCAGCATGATTGGCAAAAGGAAACCCCAAGGACTGGAGTCTATGAGCAGAAACCAGGCAACTACCGTAATTTGATATCAATTGGTAGTCCCACACGTTGTCAATTAATTAAACATACGAGTTTCTCACAAGGTTGAGGGGTAAGAATGATCCCTCTCAAGATCTCATCATGTGGGAGCTCCATATCCCCACATGCGACGTCACATCACATCTCCCACTTACAGGCCCATTTGTGCATCTGCCGTTCGGTAGTAAACATGGGACTTGTAGTGAGGTTCTACCAATACGCCCGGAGAATAAAAGGAAAATGAACCATTTGACTAGATCCAAAACATCTTCAACTCGTAAAATCACTACATTCATCACGTACCTCTAAAAAGAATTGCACCTCAAACATCAATATGGTCGCCGCTATCAAGAGACGTGAACCAGCCACCGATCCCCAAAAAGTCTTCCACTACACAGATCTCCAGCGTACCAAACCCACCCGCGAGAATGACCCCTACGAATATCAAGCAGGCTGGGGTAACCGCCATCAATCAGAGGTCATCCCCGGCACTCTCCCCGCCGGCCAAAACAACCCTCAGGACAGAGGCTTTGGTCTGTACACTGAGGGTATCACCTACTCTGCTTTCGCAGCTCCTCGAGGCCTCAACATGAGCACTTACATGTATCGTGCGCGACCATCAGCTGCTCATCAGGGATATTCTAGTATTGAGACAAAGTCTCATATTGAGAACTGCTTTTTATCGCTGAATCCAAAGGTTGAGCCTTTATATCAGCAGGCTGAGTGGTCGCCGTTTCCTCTGCCGAAGGATGATGAGAGGATTGATTTTACTGATGGGTTGCATACACTTGCTGGAAGTGGTGATCCTAATCTTCGTCAGGGCATCGCTGTGTATGTTTATATGATCAATGCTTCTATGGTCAACAAGGCCTATTGCAACACAGACGGCGACTTTCTCATCACTCCTCAACTCGGCATCATAGATATCCAGACAGAGATGGGCCGTCTCTTCGCCCAACCAGGCGAGATCTGTGTTATTCAGCGTGGTGTGCGCTTCCGCATAAATCTTGCAGAGGGCGTCTCTGTTGCTCGTGGCCATATCGCTGAAGTCTGGGGGTCCATGTGGGAGCTTCCTGACCTGGGACCCATCGGAGGACACGGTTTGGCCAATCCTCGAGATTTTCTTTATCCTGTTGCTCACATCGACGAGGATCTACATGTCCCTTTCAAGATTGTCGTCAAGAATAACGGAAAGCATGTTGTCATCAGTCAGGATCATAGTCCGTTTGATGTTGTTGCATGGCATGGGAATGCAGTTCCCTACAAGGTAAGCTTCTGACACAGGATACGAGTAAGACAGACACTAACTACATCAGTACGACTTGACAAAGTTCGCATCGCAGAATAGTACCAGTATTGATCACACAGATCCGAGTATCAACACTGTCCTGACAGCAAAATCATTCGACCCTCATGTTCCTCTCGCGGATTATCTATGGTTCGGTCCTCGATGGGATGTAGCTAGCAATTCTTTGCGTGCGCCCTACTATCACCGAAACAGCGCAACCGAAATGTTAGCCTGCATCTACGGAGCAGGTCTCGGCCGGTCCGACGACTTTCTGCCCGGTGGCTGTAGTTACGAGGGCGGGCATACTCCACATGGTGGCTTCGGTGAGGAGTACATCACCGAATCTATCTTGCAGCACAATGAACCACGCAGAATCTTAGAGAGTGAGTAATGAATTATGAGAGATATTAAACAGTTACTAACTCCGAGACAGATCAAATGACCATCATGGTTGAGTCGTCACGCACATTCCTGTTCACAGAGTATGCCCGAGAGATCTGTGGAGTTCTCCACAAACAAGCCACTGACTATCGAGTTTGGGACAATTTGCCTGATCGTTTCTCAGCACATCCGTTGACCAAGCAGCTTCTTGAACGTGTTGCGAAGGACAAGGTTAACCAGAAGAAGGCGGTTGACTACTATCATTCTGTTCAGTTGCTGGACGCCAAGGGTCAGCCTACGCAAGTACTGCCTCATGAAACTAATGGGCATGCCAAGATTAGTGCAGTCGATGCAGCGGTTTGGAACTAGGACAAGTTGGCGGAATGTATCTTGAGCGAAGAATTGTCTTGTATGTGTATTTAATAGCGCTATAGGTTCTCGCGTATGAATGGTATCCTGTCCCGTAATGAACATCTGTATGTGTTTGAGCTAATTGTACATGCCAAACCGTCAATGTCCCAAGTGTGCATCCGCTTCAGTCACCGCTCAAACGGTCGTCGACTTCGATCAGAGAGTCGCTCATTATCCGTAGAATATGACACAGTTCTTTCGCATTCCACTTCCCAACCTCTTCTAACAAGCTCGCAAACTCGAGCAGTATCATCTTGGCGGCATTATATCCCGCTTCACATACCGTTCCAGAAAAGCTAATACTTCCTCCATTATTTATAAACTGGCTGGCAGTATTATCTCCAGCGTTGTCCAGTTCCAACATTGGATCACATAGATTAGTCCAGTCGATATCGTTGAGTAACTCAAAGGATTCTGTATCTGCATCAGTATTTCCTTCGTTTGGTTGCATCATAAAGACATAAAGTCCAAGTACGAGCGCGGCTGTAAATAAAGACATGTCGGAGTGGAGCATAACACCATCGTTTGCTCTTCGACGACTCATGGCGACGTAGATACCCGCGGCGTGGAGACAGGATCGCCGAGCATGTTGGGTCTGACTCCAGTTGGAGATCTCTTGCAATGCCCCGTATGCACTTTCAGCCCCATTACGACCAGAGGCCATTTCGAAGATCTCAAGATTGGCCAGTACGTTGAGGTTCAGGAAGTGCCACTGCGCGATGCAATTGGGATTTCGGTATCGCAGAAATCTCGAGTAGTTTGTGTAGATGTCGCCCAGCGCACGCAATATGTTGTTACCAGTGTCAGTCGATGCATCAACAATTGCAGTAGGCTGATCTCCATTGATATCCCTTGCCCCTCTAGTTTGTTGTTGATGTTGAAGAATGCGTGCCCAGATAACAGACAGCAAGCCAGTCATTCCAATCGGCGACGTTTCTTGAAGTGGGGTCAAGGATATGGTTGAAGTGTGCATTCGTATTATGACAGGCTCTGTCGTTGCACTCGTGCCGGCGTTGCGACAGCTTCTCCATGACTTTGCTGATGAGGACCGGTAAAGGTCGATGGATGTCGACATCTCCAGTTGAACCACGGAAGTACAGATGAGCGGCTCCGTGTTTAGTCTCGAGGCCCACCATGCATCGATCATGATCAGCGTCGATATTAATCTTGATACAGTTACCATGGTCAGTATTTGCAGATCCCCGGTACCAAGCGCAGCATACCTCTTGAAGCTTTCTGTTCGAGCCCATGCCTTCCATGCCCAATCATCGCTCTGCGCTGGGTCATGAATAAGTCTGGCCGAATTCGCTTGGCTGAGAAGATTATCGATGCTGAACGATGAAGGCCGAGGCATCAATAACCCTGACATCTTGACGAGCTACAAGTACACCATACCATTAGCTTTACATCGGAAACAGAGACATGGGTTGTGTTCAACGTACGTTCATGGTCTGGTTGTAAAGCATCCTGGATAAGAAGGCATCGCGAGCACCCTACAATGAGTCTAAGCATCAATCCACAGATCCGACACATCTCATTAGTGCTTACGTGTGGTGAGCTTATTGACCAAGCCATCAGTAGCAAGGCCGCCGATGCGAGACGTTCAACAAGCTGCGCCGACCCCTCTGGGCCAAAGGATGGCGTCGCCAATTGAGAACAACACTTCTCCGTCGCTGCCTACAAAGGTTAGCCCGGTACTTCCGGTTGTTGGAGCGGAAAGCGACATTACTGGCAAGTAGTGTGCTGTGAATGGCTTCACATATGAGGAATCGAGTATGGCTAGTCCCAGAAGACACAAAGAGAAAACGACTGAGTTGGATGCTGACTTTGCTGAAAATGTGGGTTGATGTATAAACGGGACGAGAGAATGAGGCTGTCGAAAGGCGATGGTGAGACCGAGATTCAGCAGTCTCGCTGGTAGAAAGTCAACGCTGGAACCAGGCGAACCGAACTCGCGGATGAGATCCTGTCGCTTTTCTTCATCCATTCCCCATCTCGATTCATTCTCAGTGCCAATTGTCGAGCTTGGCGATGACTGTGAAATAGAAACATCTGTGAAGATACCGTCACCTCGATAGTTTACCACGTCCGCCCAGACTTTGGATGCGATTTGACTCGCTGAGTGCGTTCGGTTCCTAGGCCACAACGCGGCTACCCTGGCGAAGCGCTCTAGTGGGATACTACTGACAGGGTCAACGCTGTTACTCGAAGCTTGTGAGCCACGGATGCTAGGTGAGGTTTCGCCAAGACTGAAGTCGAGAAAGTCCAAATGGCTGAGATTGGGCTGTAAAAGCTCTAGAGCCCCCGCATAATGCAACAAATCTGTGTTGCTCATCGATGTAAGGGATGGTTCATTATTGCCCCAAGGAGCTGACGAAGCAGCCACATGGGAATGAAAGACATTTGCTCTGGTGCTCAACGACACTGCAGGACTGAGAAACTCGGCATTGGCGGTGAACAAAGTCGGGGTAGCGGTTTCCAGTGTAGTCTCTACCATATGATGCGAGAAGCTCATCGGCGATAGTTCATTATCGTGTTGATCAACAGCCGGAGAATGGTTCACAGGCCGTCGATCATCGAAAGACTCGTCCAAAGCCAACTTCGTTGATTCAGTCGGTTGTTCGTGAAGAGCTTGAAGCATTGATACCGTAGCCAATGCATCAAGGTCAGACGTCGAAAACTGCGCCATTGAAGCATCGGCAGTTATTGAACTGCCCTCCTGCTGTTGTGGCTGCCCATTATTGTGCATTTGATTATTCTCTTGCTCTCGTTGATTATCTGTCTCGATTTCTGATTCTTCTTCTGGCCCCGGCGGTGCTATTGAACACACGTTGATGGAATCGGCCAGTACACTTTGTCGGCGCTGTCGGCTCTTTTCGCTCGTTGAGACATCGGATCTTCGGCGCTCTCGCTGTGAAGTATCGCTGCTTGGATGAAAGTACCGGACATGACGAAGGAGGACATCGCTGTTGCAATCAATACCAGCACCGAGAAAATTCTGGACATGGCGTCTTACCTCCGTGCATAGCCGCGACCGCACGTATCGCATCGATATGGCTTCTCCCCTGTATCTAAGCATGGGTCAATTTGGTGACTGGGACGGTTCCATGTGGGGATGATCTTACGAGAGCGCTCGTGGCGGAGAAGATGCTCTGTCTTGTGGAACGTTCGGTGACAGTATGAGCAGCCTTTCATGATATGACGCTGGCAGCGATAACAAAGCCTGAATGAACTAAACAATTTCGGAAGGTAAAATATACACTCTAAACATCCAAAGGTCCATGAAGAATGCTCTGAAGCTGCGGCTCCGCTGGTGCAATGACGAAATCCGGGGTTGTCGCGGGGTAAGAAAACAGCAAACTCTCATCTGTTGTTTCTGTCTCACATGCAAGGCATCTACAATTAGCCCCTGAGAGAGAGAAATGCGGTCTGGGCTTTGCTCTGCACCTGGTACCGCTTCATCTGCCGAAGCAGATCGACAAGGTCAAGCGGAAGATCCGGGGTACATGGATTACAGAGGCTCAGCCTTTGCAGAGCAGCCAATCAGATGATTTTAAATTGAGTAGATGACCTCTACCCCGCAATCCTGATAATAGAGTTTAATAACAGCTTCGATAGCTCGGTTAAACGGGCGCTGGCTTAGAACTACTTACCCTGGATCTATGTGGGGCTTTCCATGAGCATAAGCATGATGGTATGTGGGACAACATATTGAATGGACTCCAGCATGGCTAACTGGCCTTGGGGAATAGGAAGATATCAGACCTTAATATAGGGTTTTAAATAAACTCTGTAAAAGGTATCGTAGACTTATCCTAAACTTATACCAAGCTATCTAAGTCTTTTCGTCATTTGGGATCGAAGTCCCGAACTATGTTTTCCCCCTAAACACACTGTACACAATCGTGCATGAGCAATTATTCATAGTTGCAGATGAGTAGTCTCGAGTCCATCCAGGCCATGGCTGTAGCTAGTTATACTGAGATAAAAACGCTTCTGCACTTTCAAGCTCCCTCTTGATGGCTTCAACATGTGCTGCACTTCGCGGCTTAATATTAACCTTGTAGGGTAGTGGACACACCAAGTTCGCCGACGTATATGCATCTTGATCCAGCGGTTTCACCTTTCCGGTTACAGGATCAATTGGTTCAGAGAATTCAAACGCCCACAACAACTTGGCAGTGATTCGCCACATACTCCGCTCGGCCAGATGAATTCCGGGGCAGATACGTCGTCCAGCACCATACCCATAGTGATGTAAAGGTATAAGTCAGCGGGTCGTTCTGTATGTTATTGTTGAGGGTGGACTTATCTCGTTTCTCATAATCTGGACCAACGGCGTATTCGTTTGCAAGCTTTGTATGAGACAGGTAGCGGTCGGGGTCAAAGGCGTCATGATCTCCATAGTAATCCTTATCATGATGCATCGCCCAAACGCCGACGAAGATGGTACTTCCTTTGGGGATCAACATTCCATCGTAGTAGTCATCTGACAAAAGGTCAGCTATCGCATGAACTGCATCGGTAGGAGCAACATAGGCTTACCCTTGGTGACGGTATGAGGCAGTCCTAGATCGGAACTAGCAATGTCCAGTAAGCACTCTGATGAAGAAGATTCCAACCCCAAGGTCAACTTACGTTGGTCTCCATCGCGAACCCTCTTTAACGATAGCATTGACATAAGGCATCTTCGCAAAATCCGAAAACACAGGCGCTCGTTCCGTACCGCAAACAGCATCAATCTCCACTCTCGCCTTCTCCTGGAACTTTGAGTATTTCGCCAAAGCCAAGATCAAAGTAAGGATCTGATTCGCCGTGGTATCAGTACCTGCTTCCATCAACTCGCCGAAAAGGTTGTTGAAGGCATGCTGCGACATGGGCCAGCCATTCTTTTCATACTCATCCAACTTCATATCGATCATACACTCTCGACGATCACCTCTGGCGCGTCGGTCATCGAACATTGCACGGGCTTGGCTCCAGACTTTGTCCATGTGATCTCGCATCTTGTAAACGCGGGACTTCCATTTTCCGGGGATGTACCAGAGCCATGGGATGAGGTCGACGGGAGGCGTCGCACCGGGCTCGATCGCTTCGAGCCACTATAAGCAGAGTTAGACATAGAGAGATTAGAAGTGAAAACCTGATGCACCTTTTCAATCATGGCGGAGACATCCTTGTACCAGAATGAATCCAGAGTCGTCGCTCGGAAACCCCAGGCCAAGATAGCAGCCACAGAAGAGGCGTACAGGCGCGAGTACGAGTAGAAGTTGCTAGGATCGTCCAAAAGACGATTCATCAAGATGACAGCTCTAAACCAGCCCTCGGTCAGCTCTAGTCTACTTTGTCATGGTACAAGACTACCTACTTAGTCTCTTGCACCCTGAAATGCTTCTCATCCAAAGACTTTAGGTTCAAATTGCGTGTCACAACAGTTCTCTTTTCTCGCCAAGATGGGCTCTGACACTCCATGGTCATATGATCGCCTCTCGTGATGAACAGCGGGACAATATTAGGAGGCCGATCCGAGTAGATGCTGCCCTTCTTATCAAGAAGTTCATGGACGGCTTTACGGTCGCAGATCACAATGATGTTGCCGGAGCCGATTTTGAGAGAGAAGATTTTGCCGTACTGCAGAGACCATTCCATGAACCTGGGTTGTTAGTGACCTCCTAAAACGTCAAATTACAGTGTTCTTACTTCTTTCCGAGACCGGTGGTGGGAATCATGTGCATGTTGCCTAGGATCGGGACCGTAGGAGGCCCCGGAGGCATTCGAGGATCCCGTCTGCCGATTCGGAGCAGCCAATACAATGTGAGAGCGACTGTGGCACCTACAAGGCCGTAAATAAACTTGGGGGAGGCCATAGTGATGTCTGTGTTAGGTTGATCGCGATATGGAGAATACAACTGTACACAAATATAATCACAAAGGAAACATGATTATCACGAACCCGTCAATCTGGGCTGGGGAAGCTTATACAAAAGGACCCCTCACTCTTAGAGCCACAGAAGAGACCGCAACCCGGATTAGTGGATCTTTAGTGTAGTACGCAAAAAATGGCTTTTCATTCTTCGTTTTTGGGCCTCCGAAGTTGGTGCGAAGCTTCGGCTTGAACTGGGGAGACACTAACCAAGTCCGCCAGTTGATGTTTCCCCGCAGTTTTCAGTGATTAAACGGCGCTGTCGGCCTGTGTTCGCAGCCCAAAGCTTGACCTTGTAGGCCGCAGTCATCTCTGGAGGGCCTGTCGCTATGGCTTAGGATCATGATGTGTGATACACAGCATTTAATGATCAAAGATCTTGAACCAAGTTATTATTTTAATTGCATATTTAGTAGTTGTTATCAGACCCATAAAATCACAAGACAAAAATCAGATTGATAAGCTAGAATATCCAAAAGTGAATTGACTGCTTCATCTCCATATTCGTTACAGAACCCTGTGAAGCTTGGGACTGGAACGTGTCATGCATCTTTGTGAGCAGCTAGGTGCCAAACATGATTCGTGGGTAAGCAAAAGAATTCGAATAAATAGCCGTTGATATCAATGTAACATGCTATTGGGTTTAGCCTTTGATCCCCAAATGGCCGTTAAAGGCCTGAGACCGATGTGTTTCGCTACGAATACAGTTCACCTTTAAACCATCAACAAGCTCTTGCATTACAATGGACCGCTCCCACGAATTCCACTCTTCCTCCGATCTCAGTCTACAACAGATCGATAGGTCAGTGGAAGTAACACTAAGATTGGTCGAAGAGGCAATGGACTCACCTTAGCCACAAGCTTGCCATGCTCGTATCCCGACATTCCTTTAGCACCAGCGCACTCTGAACCCGAGGAGAGCTAGATGCCAATTTCTCAGCAAAACGTGCCAGTCTATCTAGCATCTCGTTTCTTAGAGCCTCGCTCTTGGCCCAATAGTGCTTCACTACCACAAAGCTTCGCACAGAGTCTCATTCGACATCATCAGCTCTCTTCAAAAAACCTGAGTACTCATCATAGTGGTGGAGGTCATAGTCCGGACTACCCAGGCCTTGGGCCGTTCGTAGAAGTTCGTCTTTGTCAACAAGGGCCATCTCTCTTTTGAAGAGATCTGATGAAACATGGTCGATGAAGAATCCAATTGGGTGCGTGTATCCTTCTAGGCCCCAGAGCGTGTCGGGCTCACCATCGACATCTTGACCCCAGTAGTACGAGTCGCCGTACGGTTCTGTAGCCGACACTTTGCATAGTTCTACGAGCCGGTCTTTCCACTGATAAAATGTGTGAGTTCAGGGTTGGAAGGTAAATAGTTTTGCTTACAAGGTCAATAGCTCCATCTCGCCCGACGACGCGTGCGATAACAAAGAACTTAGGCATCATGGCAGGTTGCTGGGCACAAGAATGAGAAACAGGCCAGAAAGACACCTTGTGGGCTACGTTAGATAAAGATGGTATTGCTCTGGATGTTCGTGATGGCACTCGGCGGCGTATTGTCGGCGCACCGATCACGAAGCAAGAGGCTACTCCAATGAGCGGAGCTGTCGGCGGACGCACTAATTTCGGTGGATGCACCATCTGCACAATATTGATCCTGCCTCTGAAAAGATAACTTTGTTAGTTAAAGTAATCGCAGTTTATCTCCCAATTTTCCCTCATATTCTGATCATTCTGTGTAACATTCGTGGTTGGTAGTTCTATCCCAAGCCTAATTGTCTGTACTCAGCGCGATGCCGACCAACCAAGCTCTCCAATTGATTGTCATTCCGCATCGCCCAGCGGGCAATGCTGAAATCGAGCGAGATCTTGCGCCTGCTATTTCAATACTTAAGAAGTAAGACAGAATCACCGCCAAGTTGGCATGACTAACATGCATGCTTAACAGGGCATCTGGGCTGAAGTCCTTCTGGAGCGGCAGAAGATTTGAAGATCGGTACACAAAAATATATCTAGCTCTATGGGACAATCTAGAGTCATCCCATTCTTTCTTCACAAGCTCTGAATATGAAAAGTTCCACAGCGTGATTCAACCAGCTCTAAATGGGCGCAAGATCACATGGACATCTCACGCGCTCATGGATCACTCTCCACTCAGTGACCATCAACACCTCTCTGACACTCTAAAGTCGCCTGCTATGGAGGTCGCATTGACGAAAGTCGTTGAAGGTGGTGTAACCGGTTACTACTCCCAGTTCAACAAGGTGGTTACCCGTGTACTTGACGAGGAAGATGGGTGTAAGGGCTACTTTATCAGTCCTCTCATTGAGAACCCCGAGGATCAACTATTGTTGATCAACTGGGACTCTGTGGATGTGAGTAGACCTAATTTTGGTTATTGTTGACTGAAGGAACTTGACTGACCGAAGGACAGGCTCATCATGAAATCTTTGAGAAAAGACCGGGATTTAGGGAGTGTATAGATGCCCTAAAGGACTACTATAAGGAGTTTGTCGTACCATGGCATATTGTCGATATTCAAATAGAGGATTTGTAGCGATAGACTGACATGTGCTTCTCAAAGTTTCATACAACGATTTTCATACATACCCTTATTTCCTTCAACAGATCTGTAGCACAATCAATTGACCGTAGATCCAAGGATATGGTATCTCATTATGTACATGGTCAGAGTGGAACCTGCTATGATACTTGGAAAAACTTCACTAAGGCACTTACAATTTAATCGTACCTATACACATTGAATACCGTCCATACATAAAGGTAGGTGTCCAGTTTGCTACTGAGTTAAGCTGGTGACATCAACGCGGGAGCAAGGTATGGATAGAATATTTTACGCATTTCTTCATGTGCATATGTAACGGCTTCTGATCGTTGCTGACATATCTATTTCTTTTCCGATCGCTAGCCGCCCATTATTAACTAATCAACAGGCAGCATACCCTCCATCCACTGTCCATTGTGCTGAGAAGAAGTGTCAAATTGCAGCCACGTATTGAGAACAAGAAGAGGAGACTTACCCCCGGTAACATATGAAGCATCATCACTCAACAAGAAACATAGGACCTTGGCTACCTCGTCAGGTTTACCCATGCGACCAAGGCATGTCAACTTGCTGATCTTTTCCGAGTCGAACAACCCTTTCGCTTCACCCGCCTCGAACATTTCAGTTCGGATCGGTCCACTATGAACTCTGTTAGGATGAGGCGAGTATGAATTAGAAGAAGGGGAAGTACGGGAGAAGAGAGTTTATTCGTATACCCTCGGTGCCGAACTCGCCAGCTACAGATGATGTAAGGCCGATGACTCCAAACTTGCTCGATGAGTAGGCTGCATTGTGAGGGAAGCCTCTGAGGCCCGAGGTGCTAGAGATGTTGACGATGGCTCCTCCTGGGCGGGGAAGATGCGGAATCTGGGCTCGCATGCACCACATGACGCCTTTGAGATTGACGTCCATCATCCGATCCCAGTCAGACTCTTCCTGGTACGGCATCAATCAGTATTCATGAGTAAACTGGTAGATGACCGAGCCGTAACGTACAATGGTTGCGCAAGTGGTATCACCTTCTCCTCCTGCGATTCCAGCAATGTTGGCAGCTCCATCGAGTCGTCCGAAGTCGGCAACGGTGCTGTCAATCCAATTCTGGACCTGTTGCTGACTTCGGACGTCAACTGTTGACGCAACTACCTTAGTACCTCTCTGCGAGCCTAGAGTACGCATCAGAGACTAAAACAAGAAATATATAGGGAAAGAAAAATGTCAATACTCACATAACTGCTTCGTTTTGTCCAGGCCTTCTACGTTGACATCGCAAATGGCTAGACCTCCAGCTCCAAGTTCCGCCAGGCGGATTGCAGAGGCGCGCCCGATGCCCGAGGCTGCACCAGTAATTGCATATACTCTCCCTTTGATGCCAGACATTCTGGTGACGTGCGTAAAGGAGAACCGTAACTAGGTGATACTAATTATGAGAATGCAAATGCCGAGTATATGACTTATAGGTCCACCTCGCATATGAGCGCTGACATCTCGCGGGGTACGCTGGAACACCCAGCTCCGCTAGCGCGCTCGGTTAGTGACTACCTGGAAAACACAGCGCTTGGAGCAGAAGCGAATTCGGGCTAGGTTCGGCCTGACTCGGGTACCGTCATGAGAGAAAATGGGGATGCGACTGACAACTACTCCTCAACATGAGAAAACAGTGAATTTCTCGAATATCTACGGTCAGCTTGTACCAGTATTTGGTGCTGGCCGCCTCCTTTGCCATATAAGCGCATACCCTCAAGATCATACTAGAACTGCCATTCCACTCTCCCCAACAGCTCAATTACTTCGCATCGCCACCTACTCATTTCTCTACTCACTCCTCCCTCAGTCCATAATGTCTGTCAAAAGCCGTGTTGCTATCGTCACTGGTGCAGGAGGAGGTCTTGGGCGGGAATACGCCCTCTTGCTCGGAAAACTTGGAGCCAAAGTCGTAGTGAACGACTACGGCGGTACACTCGAAGGCCAAGCTGGGACCATTACAAGAGCCCAATCAGTGGTAGATGAGATTAAAGCGGCCGGCGGTAGTGCTATCGCCGACGGACACGACGTCTCTATCCAAGCCCAAGCTCAAGCCATTGTCGCCAATTGTCTCGCTGAATACGGCCGTGTTGACATCCTCGTCAACAATGCCGGTATTTCTGGAAAGCCAAGTTCTCACGTAGCGCTCGATGCACCGGCTTTCATGAGGGTCATTGAGATTGGCGTCCTAGGAACGCAGCTCATGACAAGTGCTGTTTGGTCTACGATGGAGAAGCAAGGACACGGTCGCATCGTCAACGTATCTTCAGATGCAATCATTGGATTCGGCGCTGGCGGCGACTGCGCCTACTCAGCTTCCAAAGGCGCCGTCTATGCCATCACGCAAGACCTTGGACGCTTCGCCCCGTCCTGCGGAATCAAGCTCAACGCCATCTTACCTTCAGGCGCTTCACGCATGGGAGATCTCTCAGAGGCTTCAAAAATGATAACGCAAACTTATTTCGAGACAAGCAAATGTGCGCCGCTACTTGTTGCGTTGTGTGCTGATGAGTGCCCTGTATCTGGGGTTTGTATCGCTACGGGAGCGGGGAGAGCTGCGCGTGTTGCACTGGCGACGTTTCCTGGACATACAAACGAAACGACTGCGGAGGGATTTCTGGAGAATTGGAGCAAGGTTATGGGCGATGAGAAAGATGTTTACATTCCCAAGGATACTTTGGATCATGTACGGTACGGAGTCCGCTTGGCGTCAGGATTAGAAGTACCTGACCTGCCATCATTGGGTATCATACCAACCAGTAGTAAATAGTCATTGTAGCCAATTAGCCTTGAAGCGTGTCAATACAATACGAAATTTCCCCAGTACGAATAGTTGCGATACAGTGATCTCCATATGCCCAAATTAACCTCAACCGAAAACAAACAATCTCTCACCCCCAAGAGGATGATCACGCGTTAGATCAATCTTCCAGTAAGGCGCGTGATGTAAGCATCCGCTAACTGGCCTACTCACTCAAATAACGCTCTCATTGCTTTAATCCTCCATAAGCAGGAATCAGCGAGGAGGTCTAAATTGGAAATACTAAGGAATACCAATTGCCGGACAGTAGCATTCGGCACCGTCGGTGGCCTCGTGAGAGCCTTCAGGGATCCAATTTCTCAAGCCGAAACTGGACCGTCCGAAATACATCCGCTAACCTCTCGTTTTGTGTCACTGCCCCTTAGCCACCATGCTAAGCTTTAGGCGGGGTAGCATTCCAGCCTCTACTTTTCATAGAAATGTCCTCTAATACACGAGTTTTGCAGACAGATAACCCGCAATCACTTTCAATCGCAGCCATCATCTCAGATAACAGCTAAATCATGGCTTCAAACAACAGCACCCCTAGTCTGGAATCTCTTCTCCAACGTCTCCAACTCCTCGAAGACAAAGACGCACTAGCAACCCTTCTCAACCGCTACTGCAACACGGCTGACGACCACAAATGGGACGAATTCGCCAACTGCTTTATCCCCAACGGTGTTCTCGGGTTCGAGAGCTGGGGCGATATTGTAGGCGTTGAAAAGATCGCTGCTGCTGCTCGCGGCGCAGAAGACAGATTTCAAGGTCTACAGCACTCCATGAGCAATCTACAGTTCACGGTTGACGGAGACACGGCTGAGGGGAGATGTTATCTCTGGTTCTCTGCAACGATGGATACGAGCAAGCCTCATGAGTACCATGCATTTGGAGGATACTATCGGTTCAAGTTCCAGCGTACGGACAAGGGATGGAAGATAGCGAGAATGCAGCTTAAGAAGATTTGGGCGCAAAATGAGGATACAGAACGTGTATTTGGATAGACCTAGTCAGAAGAGAACGAGGTGGAGGGACGTTGCATACATTATGTGGCTCTGTATCTTGATGCTCATTCTTTGGTCCCTTATGTTCCTTTAGTAATGGTAAATGTGATCCTCATGATTTATGGCTAAATGTTAAGACATCTCAACGAGGCCTATCGAGTCAAAGCACTGAGAAGTCTCATTTAGACAACCAACTCAATAGTTGAGCAGGATGCATGTTCCAGGTGTTGCTTTTCACATCAGGGCTTTTACAAAGCTGTTCCATCATTCAACCTCTCATTCGTGGCCTTCAACAGTAACAAAATTTGAACTGGTATAACCTCTGCTTCTGTTTACAATTCGCATTTCATGCCTAATTCTCTCAATCCATAACAATAACCGCACGACCCTTCAGCTTACCATCCCGTAACATCTGGTAGGCCTTTGGAATCTCGTCAAAGCCGAATCTATCAACCTCAATCCTCAGCTTACCCTCGTTTGCTAGCTGACAGACCTCCCGTAAATCCTGCCGTGTACTTCCAAGGGACAGTAAAAACTTAGCACTTGTCGCTATCAAGTTCCATCCTAAACGCACAGATCCACCTTGCATACCAGGCACAGAGACGAATCCCTGGGGTCGAACGACACTCGCTGCTAGCTGCAAGGTTGCGTCGCTTCCAACAAAGTCAACCACGCTGTCGACCCCTCGGTTTGAGGTAATCCGGTCAATTTCGGCCTTTGAGCTTGCATTAGAAAGTATCGCTTCGGATGCTCCCAGCTCTTTCGCGAGGGTTAGCCTCTCGTTTGAGTTGTCGGCAGCAATGATGCGAGCAGAGGTGAGAAGTCGGAGGAATTGGACAGCGTATGACCCAAGCCCGCCAATTCCAATGACCAGAACGCATTGACCAGGGCGTGCATTTCTGAAGATGTCCTTGCAGCTAGCATAGGCCGTCACGCCCGCGTCGGTGAGAGGAGCGTACAGCACTGGATCCTCATGACCAATAGATACAAGCTCAGTACGAGGTACAACGAGGTACTCAGCCAAGCCACCATCAAATCCACAGCCCCTCGTCATCCCAATAGCACCTCGCTTAAAGTATTCGCAGTGCTGCTCAACCCCGGCCTCGCAGAAATTACAGAACCCGCAGTGCCGCATGTGATGTATAACGACACTCTCCCCCTTGGACAAGTCGGTGACCGAAGATCCGAGATCTTCAACGACACCAGATGTTTCATGGCCAAGAATGTAGTTTGCGTCTATGGCGGAGGCATATGGATCGCTGCCGGGTTGGCTATCCATCATGTCGAGGTCTGAACGGCAGAGACCAACCGCTTTGACGCGAATGAGAACATCTGTAGGGCCTGGAATTGGTTTTGGTGAGTCGGCATATTGGCCTTCTTGCCCCCAGGCGACTAGTTTGTAAGATTTCATGGTGTTTTGAAAGCTGATGTGCAACTGCTCAGGCTGTATAGGTCACGCTTTGAGAGGTACTCAAGGTTGCTTCGGGAACGGTAAAGTCCATGGGTAACAGATGATTAGACCATTGGCTCGGGGTAGTTGTGTCTCTTGACTAGCGCCTTGCTTGGTCTAGGATATGAATTCGGACGATCTACAGGTACCCTCGTGACCACTTCGGTATAACATGCTCCCTACGGGCGGACTGAACGCCGGACGAACTTGCACGCGCTCTAGTCTAAAGTGCCGCTGTAATGTCGATCATTATAGCGTCTCGGCTTCCGTGAGATCTTGCGGGGTCGGAAGGATAACATTCTATATGCCGGCTGTGGAGTATAACACTGCCCCTTATAGCCTGATATAATCTCCACCGATGCTCTTTGCCACCGATTTGTCAACCCCCCTTTGATCTGATTATTCTTTACCACTGGAAACTCTTCATCATGACGAAACAAGAATCATCACCAGATGACATCTTGCCAGGTCACAACGACCAGGACATCGCTCTCTCAAGCGAAGATGAACTTCGTTCCAAGATCTTAACCGCTGAACGCTCAACTCTCCCCGACGGTTACTTTCTCAGCCGGGAGTTCGTTGGAACATTCGGCGGTATCGCCTTCAGTCTTGCAGCGACATACTTTGCCTTCCAGGCTGGTGCCGGCGCCCTCATCAACATCAACCAGCAGATCGGCCCCAGTGAGAACTACTACCTGTTCTCAATTGTTTGGACGGTCTCTCAGCCCATCTCCATGCTCTTGTTTGGCCGTCTCTCCGATATGTTTGGTCGCCGAAACCTTGCTCTTGGTGCCAACATCCTTGGAATAATCGGTGGTATTATTGCTGCTACGTCTCAGAGCATTAACCAACTCATCGCTGCCAACGTTCTCTTGGGTCTTGCCTCGGGTATTCCGGGTTCGTATCCTCTCTTGACGGGAGAGCTTATGACGAACAAGCTCAAGTTTCTTGGTACTATTGTTGTTGTTGTGCCCAACATCATCGCCACTGGGTTCGGTCCGTACCTTGGCCTTCGACTTAGCATTCTTAGTTCATGGAGATGGATCTTTTACATCTATATCATTTTAATGGGTATATCTGCAAAACATAACGCGAGGGCAATTAGAACAATACTGACAATATCTCCCAGTCATCGGTACTACCCTCTGGTATTTCTTCTATCACCCTCCTTCGTTTGTCCAACTTCACGGAACAAGCATTAGCCGCAAAGCCGAATTTGCAACCATCGACTGGCTTGGCACTTTTCTTCTTGTCTCGGGTCTCGTTCTCTTCCTTCTTGGAATCGCCTGGGGAGGCCAACCATACAAATGGACTTCCGGCCGGGTCCTTGGCCTCCTGATACCCGGTGCAGTATGCTCTATCGCATTCATTCTCTATGAGGTATATGGCAATCCCGCGAAGCCAATCGTCCCCATGAAATTCTTCAAGGATGTCCGAGGCTACACATGCGTCGTCGTTATCTCTGCCATCACCGGCTGCCTTCAAACGGCCCTGTTCATCTTGTGGCCTTCGCAGGTTGCATACATCTTTGGAAGCACCACTAATGGATGGGAGGAGACTGCTTGGATGTCAAGTGTTGTGAACTTTGCAGCTTGGTCTGGTATTATCATCGTCGGGCCTCTCTTTCACGTCATAAAGCATTTGCGTCTACAGCTTGTTGTAGGATCAGCATGGATGACAGCTTTCCTGGGGGCTATGTCTACCATCACGTACTCCAACAAGGGATCGGCTATTGCTTTTGCCTTTCTCAGCACCTTTCCCATCGGGTGGGGAGAAGTCATGACTATGTTGATGGTTCAATACATCGTTCCAGAACGAGATCTGGGAGTTGCCTTTGGTGAGTAGTCAGGCTTATCCAAAACCCAGCCTTTCTATGACTAACCGTGATCCTCTCTATAGCTGTCGTCTCTTCGGTCCGCACCATCATGGGCTCCATCTTCGCCGCTGTCTTCGTCGCAATCTACACCAACAAGCTCCCAGGCTACATGACCAGCATTGTAGTACCGGCGCTTCAAAAGACAACTCTCTCTGCAGAAGCCATCAGCGAGGTACTAGCAACAGCACCCACCGCCAGCCAGGCAGCACTCTCCGCTATCAAAGGCGTAACTCCTGAGATCTTACGCGTTATCAACGCCAAAGTCGCCGATGCGTACGGTCACTCATATGCCTTTGTTTACTACACCGCTGCTGCTCTCGGTGCTGTATGCCTTCTTGCGGCATTGTGTCTGCGCGACTTCGATATTTATCTGACAGACCACGTCGCCCGAAAGGTCTATAAGAAGGAAGAGACCAAGGAGGATTCACTGGCGAAGCATATTGAGCATCGTGAGGGTGTTCGAATCGCTTGTCGGAATCGCTAATTGTGAAATGCTAGTATTCAGTGAGCGTTTCAAGTCGGTATCATTGTAGGGAATGACACGTCAATTTTAGTTCGGTGTGGGGAATGGTTTTAGGGTAATATTCACTCGAGACAATTGAAATGTAATAGCATTGCTTGTTATCAATATGGGCTATGATCATCAGGAAACTGCTCGCTATATCATAATGGTGATATTCTAGAAGGGCTGAGTCATAACTATCAGTATGATCAGTTAGTATGCCATCAGAGAGTGCCTGCAAACGAAAGTAGAGTGTTCCCATAAATACTTTGTTGAACGGGTGGATACGTTACTTACTAAATATAGCAATAGATCGCAAATCTCTCGAAATAATTGGTCAAGATTAGTAGTCAAGGCCCCACAGTTACATTTTACATCAGGTCTTTGAGCTGAAGAGGCCTAGACTTCAAGCATTTACTGCAGTGCATATTTTGAGCCATTCAATCTATGCTCGGCATTCCACCCGATTGACAAGTATCAACAGGTATTTCTTTATGCATACAGCTAACTACTATCATTTATATCTTACAGCGTCTTGAATCATATTCGGTCAGTAATAAATGCAGACTTCATTGAGATATGCCAGATAAGATCTTGCTAGGCTACCCTACAGAAATACAGGCAAAGACCCGACCCTCTCGCTAAGGTACCCCTCATTTCAGAATGCGCTAACTCGCAGTGGTCGCATCCACTGTTACCGAAGTTCTAGGGTGACTGGGCGGGGAACATCTTCGGTTTGGGTTTAGGTACGCTAAAGATACTGCGAGGATACAGCGCGATGGCGCCTGTGAAACATGGCCCAAGCAGTGACATGACACACGACCGCTTAAGCTACAAAAACAAACATGCTGTAAATGTCCTTACTGGACCCCCATAGCGGTCCGTTATATGTCAATCTCATTGTCTGTGACCAAGATGCTCAACATTTCTCTCCAAGGACAAGTCGGCATCGTCACTGGTGCCGGGTCTGCTTATGGAATCGGACGGTCCATGGTGATAGCCGCTGCACAGGCTGGCGCAGCTGCAGTCTACGCTTGCGATCTTAACCTTAGCTGCATGGATGATCTGAAGAAAGAGGTGAAAGAGATGGAATATGATACTGTTATCGAGGGACACTTTCTAGATGTCTCAAATGAGGAACAGACTGTGGCGCTGTTGAGAAATGTTCTCAAGACCCACGGCCGTGTCGACTTCTTTTTCGCCAATGCTGGCTATGCCGTCTACCGGTGAGTATCTTCCTCACATTTGTGCCTTTGAAGACCGCCTACTAACATATCTGTAGGCCGCTACAAGATTTGACCGTTGAACACTTCAACCGCGCTGTAGATGTCATGCAGCGCGGTTGTTTTCTGGCTCTCAAGTACGGATCCCAGGCCATGAGTGTCACGTCGCCAGAAAAGACCGAGGCCAAAGGCAACATCATCATCACCTCATCCTGCGCCGCTTTCGCAGGCGCCTACGCCGACACAGCGTACACAGCAGTGAAAAACGCGTGCAACGGACTAGTAGAAAGCGGTTCAGTCCAGCTGTCAGCGAGTAACATTCGCGTCAACGGTATAGCACCAGGTTGCACCAACTCCAGCATCATGACAAGCTCAATGCTTTCCGAGAAGGGCGATCAGTATACTACTTCGGCTACCAAGGAAGAGATTGCAGCTACTCACGCCAAGTTCTTTGAACGCGGTGGGCTGTATAAACAGAAGGAGAAGTTTTATAACCGTGCTGCGGATCCCTCTGAGATTGCTAATTTGGCGTGCTTCTTGGCTTCTGATCTGGCGCTGGCGATAAATGGGCAAATTATTCTTGCGGATAGTGGAAAGACCACGGCTGCGACGGGAGAGGGTTTCACGGGAGCTGTGAATCCGGTACCAGCATTGTCAATGTCTTGAGTATGAGACTCATGGATGGATCGAGTTGTCATATAGAACATATAGTTTTCCTGCACAATGCTCAACAGCCACAACATGTTTACGTCGCACAATATGTAATGAAGTTGACTCTGTTGTTCCATCGATCTTCCCAAGGATGATGTAATGAAGCCAATGAAGAAACCCAAGACGAAGAGTGTTTCACAACAGCCTCAAAACCGAAGAATCAAGGTGGACTTATGTCAACAGAAATGAGCCAACACTCTTCCAATTCTGGTTTTGCATCAGACATCAGAAACTCTGTCCACTACGATCATGGCGTCTGTTCAGGTGGATGAGAGCTTATATCGAGAATCCCTCGATAATGAAGTCAATTGCATGTCACAGGAACCACGGCACCTACCTAATGCTCCTTTTTCCATGGGCGGCAAGGATGAAATGTGATCCATAGCTGTTACTCAGGGTATTAGCCCGAGAATCTCCCTCAGTGCGATGCAAAATGTCCGTGCTGCTATACAAGCTATATGTCCGGTCCGCCGAAGATGGTCCGCATCAGCGTCACGATTCTATTTGGCCTATGTTATATAGCATCCTTTGTGTATAGTACCTACAAAGGCATGGGACACAAAATCCGAACCCATTTACTTCACTTAAACATGTCAGCCAACTGGACTCACCTTATTCGTTTCGTTGCTGAAGAGGATGGTCAAGTCCATTTGGGACAGATCGACCATGTAACTTGGCCTGATGTCGGTATTTCTTTTGAGAAGGATGAGAAGATACAGGCAAAGCTCATACAAGGATGCGTCTTCGATGGTGTTGTGACGGAAAGACTCTTCACAGTCAAGGAAGTGAGTCTGAACTGGGCAACTTAGATTATTCTACAGCCCAAGCTGACGTCTTCAGCTCCTCGTTCCCTTGACGATGGACCAGGTTCCTATCATCCGATGCATGGGCCTCAACTATCGCGATCACGCCAAAGAAGCAGACATGCCTATCCCCGACGTGCCAGTGCTATTCATCAAGCCACGAACAGCTCTCAATGGGCCCTACCCAGCTAAAGTCAACGTCCCCAAGATCGCCCAGGATGGAACAAGCGATTACGAAGCGGAGCTGTCGTTTATCATCTCCAAGACCGGCCGTGATATCCCTAGAGAGAAAGCCCTCGACTACGTTTTGGGATACACTGCGAGTAACGACATTAGCGCACGGGCCCAGCAGTTCAAGAATAGCCAGTGGTGCTTTTCTAAAGGTCTAGATGGTTCTTGTCCGATTGGCCCAGTCCTGGTTTCGCCCTCGGCTCTGGGTGACCCGCATAGCCTTGGTATCACAGCCACGTTGAACGGCGAGATTGTGCAAAGTTCCAACACCAGGTAAGTCAACGAGAAAAGCAGATGCAGTCCACATCAGCTAACCATATTCAAGGGAAATGATCTTTGACGTTGCAAGCATTGTATCCTTCCTATCCCTGGGCACGACTTTGGAAAGAGGAACTATCATCATGACAGGCACAGGGCCTGGAATTGGTGCCATGCGGAGCCCTCCCTTGTCGCTTAAGGATGGGGATGATGTACGGGTCTACGTAGACGGAATTGGAACCTTGATCAACAGGGTTTGGTACGAAAAATAGCGGCAGTCGACGGAATTTAAGTAGTCTAAGTTAGTCTAAGTTGGTCTAAGTTGGTCTAAGTTAGTCTAAGTTGGTCTAAGTTGGTTTAAGTTAGTCTAAGTTGGTCTAAGCTGGTCTAAGTTGGTCTGCCTGCGGCTTTTCCTTCGCATTACCATTGGCGAATCATATTTCGCTTATAGATAATAAAAGTTGGTTGGTGCACTTCGCAGATCAACAGCGCTTGTCTATGTCATGATGAGAGAGTCAGTGGAAGTTGACAGATGCACCGAAGATGGTCCGTCTGACTGCCTGAGTGCGCCACCCTAGTTCCAGGCCAAAGAAGACCACGATGCGAATCTGTTCTTGGAGCAGGGAAATTGATATGGTGTTCGTATGTTTGCGTGAAGGAAAGAGGCCGAGTAGGAGCAGTGTGAACATGGAAGAAGAGGCCTTGCAATGGATTACCATCAACATTGCTCGGCACTATCATAAGGGGACGAGGACCTGCTAAAGTATTGCACAGATAATGGAACTAATGGAAGATTGGCTACTGGAAAACCGGTAGTTACTGGAGTAGACTAAGCTAACTTTTAGCGTTGTCAACCCCGCGTGATGCACCGTAGCTATGGGGTCTGGGGTCCAAGTTAGCGTACCAAAACCTGGGGTAAAAGGTGCTGACCATCTTGTGAAAGTGAACCCGATTGTTAATAATTATCTTTCTCTTTTTGAAAAGGGCCGAGGTCTAAATCATCTGACCAAAGCTGACGTTCTATTTACCATGTGGCAGAATAACTCCCAGAACAAGGATACTAAACGAACGGCCGACGTGGCCTGTCACTCATGTCGAAAGTACGTCTCCCGGTGCAAAGGAGAGGAATCAAGACTGACAAATTCACCATTAAAAACACAGGCGTAAAGTTAAATGGTTTGTCGACTTTCTGCCATCTGTCATAGTTCGTCTCGCTTATTTATGTTGGCTAGCGATCGTGAGCAACCATGTTGTCAAGTTTGTATCGAAACAGGGCAATATTGCGAGTATCCAGAAAGAGTACTCAAACCAGGACCAAAGATCGGTATGGATAGCCCCATGGCTTTAGAAAGGCGAAAAGTTAGGCTCACCCGTTTCAAGGCTCACTTCAACGGCGTGGACGAAGATACAGAGATCGGTGCCAGTCCAAGGCCACAGACCAACAGACCAGAAGCAACGAGTCTGCGTCCCCCACAGATCAAACCGGGCCAAAAAGGTCCATTGTAGTCGATGTGAGCCAGTCTGAGCGTCGACAAAGCTTTGCGAGCAGTTCGTCGCGCCGCAAATCAGACGCCCAAGATCAAAACGCGAGCCACAAGGCGTCAAAGCTGAATATCCATGACCTTTCGTTCATCTTGCATCCTTCTCATGAAGTCACGACGCCGGATGAGGAACCGCCGGCAGCCATGTCGGTCGAGTCTACTGATGTTGATAACCAGAGAGTGTTCCAGTCGGCGTGTCAATGTCTTGGACTATCGAGGCAGTCAGTTGAGAAAATGTATGTTACCACTCAGGCTGTCTCTTGATCTCATGCTAATATGCTGGCCATTCTAGGGTCCGCATTTATTTCGACAACATGGTTGCTATTAACCTCTTCCATGAACCAAGCTTCACTCAGACCCTGCATTCAATCACCTCAGAATCTCATCTCGTAGCATTGCTGGCTGCTATATGTGCATACTCTGTCCGCTTCGTCCCCTTCGAAGCCGACCTGGAACTCGAACAAGAATTACCATGCGGTCAAACCGACCAGAAAACACCCACTACATTCCTCAATCTCTCGTCACAGCAGATTGACAAGGCTCTCAATGAGTGTACCGATGATCCCCCGCCACTCTGCGTTCTGCAAGCTCTCATCGTTACAACCCATTGTCAGTTGACTCAAGGTGTTCGAGGAAGAGCCTGGCGTGCACTGGGAACATGTGTGAGACTAGCATACGAGCTGAACCTTCACCTGCTCGACTCGAGGTACGCCGTTGAGCAGTACGATCACAACAACCACCGCTGGTGCGAAGATGAGGAGAAGCGTCGTGCCTGGTGGGCAATATGGGAGATAGATGTGTTTGCGAGTACTATTCGTCGCACTCCAACTGCTATAAGCTGGTCGCAGATGGAAGTGCTGCTCCCTGCACCTGATGCCAATTGGTACCAGGATACTCCAGTTGGGAGCTGCTTTCTCGAGCAGGAGCCAGGCCAGCGGTGGAAAGCATTGCAGGAAAGTGGGAACGTCTCTCCGAAGGCTTGGTTCATCGTCATCAACTCTCTGATGAAGGATACTCAAGTCATATCTTGCCCTCGAGGCGTGCCCTCTGTTACACGACCAGTCCAAAGCTGGCAGCAGGCTTCAAAGGGTGAAGGAAGGCAAAGCATCTCTTACCAGGCCGAGAATATCGAGGAGTCTCGACAGAAGCTGGAGACTCTAGCTAACTCAGTATACTGTCTTGTTCGCGTGCTGCCTGAAAATCTTCGGTACCGACAACAACATCTTTCTTTTAGCCCTCGCTTGCCAGGCCAGGTTGAGTCATCTCGACAACTACACTGCTCTATCTACAATATCTATGTCATGACACAGTTAGCGCGACTCATGATCCATCGATTTGATGTTTTCGGTAGCCAAACTAAGCCTACGCAGCCCCCAGCGATGAGTGTCCCGTGCAAACTGGGATTCACCCCTTTCCAGGCACAGGAGAACCCTGCCCTCAGAGAGTATTTCGAGTCAGCAGATAACGTCCTCTCGATAGTAAACAGGAGCTGCGAGGACCACATCCGTCACATCAATCCGTTTCTACCCAGCACGATCTAGTTGGCGGCTGCAGTCCAAATGGTTTGTAAGCAGTTCGGAGGTCCCTCGACTTACAACTCATTGATCAAGGCTCGCTTTGATGTTCTGTACCTCACTTACAAGCAATGTGTTAGCTTTTGGGGCATTCAGACTGCGATGCAGCAGAATCTCGAAACTATTGAAGCACAGCTGGAAGACTTTAACGGCAAGCCTGCGAGAAGCTTGTCAGGCACTACTACACAGCCTGCATGGTCTGGAGTTAGCAATTCTGCGCAGAGATGGATACCACCATCCTTGGACGCACCAGGTGCACACAAGCCCAACTGTAATCACCCAAACAGTCAGAATGCCACCCATCAAGTACAGACACATGGTCGGTAGCCCGTCTCTCATCGTGTTCAAACTGAATATGACTAACACAACCCCATAGAGATACAAAAGCCTCTTCCAACTGGCGATATCGATAGCCTTAACAACAAAGGTGCGCAGAACTCAGATGCTCTGCCCAAGACTCCTCCCGAAAGCGACCATGGGGAGCAAATCACGCGCAACACGATGCAAGGAACCGATATGACGCCAAAGGCTATGGGCATTACTCAGTCCATGGATCCACTGAATACTACATTTTGTGCTGATACGGACGGTCCTATGGCAAGTATTCCCATGCTGGATTTTATGCTCATGCCACCACAAGCAGGTGCTGAGATGCATGATATAGGGGATAGTACTATGATGGATGTGTGGAAGGATATGGAGCTACCGAGCGATATTCGTGACTTGCTATCTGGATTCTCGACCTATTGACAGCTCTTGGTATCTTGTGATCATGGGGCTATTTATTATTATGAGAATATAGAGAGCTTCATTTACATCAGTTCTCCTGTATGAGGATCATGGATCACAATACTTCCGACAGCATTGCTATTAATCTGAGAAACAGAAATGAGAACAAGACATCAATCACAGGGATAACCGTGGAAGACTTCACCTATTCCGTCATGGCCGTGCATCGGAAGTCGTTCTATTATCTACTCGAAGAGCTTGATCATTGGTAGACTTGCAAGAGCGCGGGTAGTCAGTCAGTATGATAGCAGATAACGATGGAACTTGAATCAATACAGACATGAATGCTATATACAGGGACTAAAACATTCCGCAGCCCAAGGTTTGACCATGAGAACTAGTCCTTGAAGCCAAGGACGGACTTCATCACGGAGACCAACTTTTCCGAACATCCTGCTGCATCAACCAGAGCCCTAGGATATCTCCAAGCCACAAACCGATCTGGGCGAACAAGTACCGCCCCAAAGTCCTCAACACCACGCACGCGCTGCCAATCAAAGTAAAAGTCCTCCCACTGCTGACGGTAGCCAATAACGTGGACATCCAGAGGAACACCTAGCTTCTCACTCACGTCTTGTGCGGCTTGCTGCCAAGCTCCACCTCCGATGCCCGTAAAGAGCACAAACTTGCCATGCCCTGCAAGATCAATTGTTGAGACAGGCTCCGAGGGCACGGACGTATTCAACCACACATGAGGTAGTCTGCATCCAGGATATGTACTGGCGTTGTAGTGCAAGATAGGGTCATCGGCTGTCTTACCCTCAGGGGAGTACGCCGCCGGCTCATCAGCGACATATACGCCAGGTCCATTGTAGCGCTGTCCCATCTCGATTCCTAGTCCGTGGAACTCATGAGAAGTCTGGGTAATGACATCTCGGAAACGCCTTCGACGCTCTTCACCTTGCAGCGACGCTGACGCGAGCTCGTCAACAATCTTCCTGCGATCTTCTACTTTTTCGGGAAGCGCTCCAATGGCATCCCATACGTGGAAGTGATCGTGGAAAGCATCGTTGGCGCGCGTGATTATAGACTTGCCAACGGGCTGGCGCTCAGTGTTGTATGTATCCAGAAGTGCGGGTGATGCGATGCCTTTCTCGACGTATGCGATCTTCCACGCGAGGTTGAAGGCGTCTTGTATGCATGTGTTTGAACCTAGACCGTTCATGGGAGGGTGTCTATGGACAGCGTCGCCCAAGCAGTGGCTGTAGAAGAGATTAGTCAGAGATTGGTCTGACAATAAGAGACATCAACCTACATATAACTTCCGTCAGAGTATCGCTCTGCAACGATCTCATTGATGAACCACTTGGAGACATTGAGGATTTCAGCCGGCGTATCATCCCCAATAAAGTCCCGTACCCTCTCTAGGTACTCCTCCTTTGTCGCCTGTATGTTAGGGTCGCAATCCCGATTCGGAAACAAAATAAACATCCACTCATCCCATGGCTTGACCATCCTGACAATACCCATCCATCCGAACTCGGGATGTTCTTTATCAGGCTGCATAACCCAGTGAAGGTTTCCCTTACGATGCTTCACTAGATGAGATAGGTCTGCTTTGACAAGAACATTGATTGCGAGACCTTGGCCTGGCTTGCGCTCTAGAGGCAAGTCAAGCTGCTTAACTATCCGGCTCTGCGCGCCGTCTGCACCGAAAAGGTACTTGGTGTTGATCTTGTATTCGAGGTTGGAGAACTTGTCTTTTAGGGTTGCTATTATCCGTCCTGTCTTTTCGTCTTTAGTGAATGACGTGAGAACTGTATCAAATCTGACTTGGAACTTGTTGTGCGTGGCGTGTCTGATGAGGATTGGTTCAAGAAGGGTTTGAGGGATATCGGCTGGCTGACATGGACTAGCCATCTCGTAGTCACCCTAAAAACTGACTATTAGTGGCAAATTATGATGGGACAATCTTAATAGACACATACCTTACGCCTGGGATCATTGCCCCATGAATAAAGACGAGCATACTCTTCCCCAGCCATGCTGTGGCACCACCTAGTATGCACCATGCAGTGGCCTTTGGAAGAAACCTGCTCGACGTCTCGGTCTAGGCCAATGTCGCGAAGACACTCTGCATCTCTCGGTAAGCGTTGATCGGCAAGTAATCAATCAGACTAGACCTACCCAGAGCGGCCATGTTGGTGATATGAGCCCGAGGCGTGTTGGCCGTCCCTGGCGCTGCACCGATCATCATCCCAGAAAGTCCTATATCTTATTAGAAACGCGTAATTATAACCTTCGGACTTCGTACCGTGAGATGAGAGAAAGCAAGCAAGGCTGGCCCCTGCTGGCCCACATCCTACAATAAGATATTGGGTCTGGAAGATCCTGTCATCTGGCGTGGTAAGTGTGTGGTGTTCTTGAGTGTGACTGCCATTGTATGGCGTCAAAGGTGGGCTTGAACTGGGAGCCAAGCTGTGAGGTGCCATTGTAAAGCTTGAGTGTATAACTCGCGATGGATTATCACGTTTCAAAGCTGACAGCGCGGATGAGGCTGGCTTTGTAAATACAAACCGCTTTTGGATGAGTCTTGAGAACATTTGTTAATATTAGCAACAGCAGAGTAAGTACCATGTAGCCATTTCATCCTCACGGAAACTTTGCACTTTCTTCGAAGCTTACATCATATGTCTTCCAAATTTCGGCTCCGCAATATCCTCCTAGCTGTATCAAGGTCTTGTTCCCGAAGATAGTGCGAGCGCGTGCCCCTGGAACATAATGTCCGAATAGGGTTGGAGATCTACTCTGATGCCTGCTAGGCTCTCCTATCGGATGTGGAATCGATCTTTCGGCGCAACTTCGCTGTGCTAGCCAAGGTCTCTACTTGTCAAGCTGCAGTATCCTAGTCGGCCAGACCTAATGCCTGACTCGGTGGCATATTATACCAAAATATCCAAGGAGTTTGTTGATTGTTGCTGAATCTGGTTTTTCTCGGTTCGTGCCGCCCAAATAAACACAATCATTTGCTCTCCAGACTTCTCATTCCACACCATGACCCCATCCCCGACCCGGCGCATCCGCCTTGTGCGTCTCGCCCATGTCTACTATTCACATCGCGATATAGCGAAAGCTCACCAATTTCTGAAAGACTTTGGCTTTGAGCGAACAGCCAATGTTGGCAACAAAACCTACTACCGGGGGACTAGCACTGAGCCTTTTGTCTACTGTGCTGTCGAAGGCCCTGAGGATTCCTTCGGCGGTGCAGCGTTTGTCGTCGAAAGCTTCGATGATCTCACCTATGCAGCAGATACACTGCCTAATGCTACTCCAGTCACCAAGATGGATAGCGAGCCTGGAGGCGGTTATAAGGTCACGTTCTACGACCCCGTGGACAATTTTCCTTTTCACCTTGTGTACGGACAGGAGGAAATAGATCCACTCCCCAAGTCTCTACCGGAGAGAGTGCTAAATTTTGTGAGTATTTTCCCTCGTGATGGATTATCTTGTTAAGCTGACATATACTCGTAGCCAACAACCAAGAACCGCCCAGGTAATGAGTTTCAGAGATTCGAGAAGGGTCCTGCGCCTGTCCACAAGATGGGTCACTTTGGCATGGTCGTGACCGACTTCGAAAAGGCCTTTGAGTTCTATACCTCTAGATTCAACTTCAAGCCAAGCGATGTAAGCTATCTAGAACTTAGATGGTTGTTCCACTAACCAGTATCCCAGCTTGTCTACAATGATAGCGGTCAAGACATCACAACCTTTCTGCATCTTGATCGCGGAAAAGACCTAGTAGACCACCATTGCTTTTTCTTCTTTGAGGGGCCAAAGAGTCATGTACATCATTCTTCTTACGAGACGCATGATTTCGATACGCAACTTCTCGGACATCATTGGCTTCGTGAGAAGGGATATGAGAACTGCTGGGGAGTAGGGCGCCATGTCATGGGAAGCCAGATCTTTGACTATTGGTTAGTTCATTTGCCACTCTTTGTGCCCTTTTTCTGACACGTCAAGGTTTGATACATCGGGCTTCATTATGGAGCATTACGTTGATGGTGATCTGGTTGATGATACATACCCGACAAACCGACAGAAGGCATCACCTGATAACCTCCATGTTTGGGGTAAGTTAACTATTACTTTGGGTATTTGACAGTAAGCTAATTACATATCAGGTCCTGATGTTCCACCGACTTTCTTGTCCTGACTGGGTATCTGCTATTCTTTGGGTGATGCGAGAAAGCCAAACATTGTGAGATTGCCACAGCCAAAGGGTAGCAAAAATAGCTTAGCTTTATATGCTTAACAGAATTATCATTGTATTTATTGTCTTCTGATCTACATATCTTTATTTCATGTTGTACAATGCCATTGCGTTATGCTCCTCCAGCATATAAACGCGGATCTTGATGTCCACCAACTCCGTTATATCATACTACCAATTAGCTATTTCGCAAAACCAATGAGTGTAATAGCAACAATCCATATTTTACATCTACCAAGTCTTGTCTATTTTGAGGAATAGACAGCAGTTGACCAACTTCGTTTTTGGTATTGGATATGAGTTCTGTATCAATTTTGTTTTTTACCATAAGCCACCCTTTTTCAGATCGTAATACATCGACTTTAGGACAAGGCATTATTTAGAATATCTTATTACGGAAGCCTAGACAGTTTGACGGCAGATCCAATACTTTAGTCTTCACTCGTTCATGCCGCATGATATGTAATGAGATTTGCAAATCGGTCAGTGCCTAACCTAGACCCGCTACGATGACCCGCCCCCGAAATTAGTCCGTCCACTGAGTTGGTCCGTATATCCAACCCCAGATTGCCAAGCGCCGAGGAGCTCGATCGCCGCTGATATTGAAAGTCAAGTCTTATTACCTCTTCATTTTCCTCGTAGGAAGACCATCATTCTGGCTGTGCTTCCCCCACGAAGTCGATATCTCATTAACGCAAACATGGAATCTGGCCTCCCAATCCCCAGCCTAAACTTTCAAGACCTGACATCAGGCCTCGCCACTCCGCAAGGCCAACGTCAGTTCTTCCAGGCTCTGGCTTGGATAGCGGGTATCTATGTCTTCAGTAAGCTGATGCTGATGGGTCGACGGGCCAAGAACCTTTCTCCTGGTCCATCAACACTCCCTATCCTCGGAAACATCCACCAGATTCCTATCACGGGACTACATGCCAAGTAGGTCACCGCCTACCGGAGCTAACTACAGATTAAATCGAGATTCTAATTTTGGCGACTTAGGTTCCTACAGTGGGGCGAGCAGTACGGTGGCATTTTCTCTCTCAAGATAGCTTCGAGTACTATGATCGTTCTGTTTGATCGCAAAGCAGTTCATGATCTCGTTGATAAGAAAGGAATCATTTACTCAGAGCGTCCACCGAACCATGTCGCCGACATTGTCACTCATGGCGATAGTTTCGCTTTTATGAACAACACTCCGTTATATCGCGAGCAGAGAAAGGTCGCTTCGCATAATCTGTCGGTACGTTTCAAGAGCATTCAGCTACAGAGTCTCATAATGAATGGTTACTGAAATCTTTTAGCCTCGTATCCTGGATGAGAAAGTTGGACACATTCAAGACGCAGAGTAGGTTCTTCGCGATTCTTGGCAGAACAGACGTCTAATCTCTGCAGAATCACTATTCTTCTTCGAGGATATTCTCGCCACTCCAGCGGACTTCTATCACCATGTCATGCGCACGACCTGTTCGGTTGCCTGTATCATGGTTTGGGGGCAACGAGGTGCCACATATGACTCCTTCTTTGGTCGTGTACGTCAGAGTCTTGCACTATCTCCGTATAGCTGATTAATACTAACCTTGATTAGTGTGTCTACGACGCAATGGAATCAGTACGTCTTAACACTTTCTACCCAGTAAAGGGCAAAACTCACTCAACTAATTTGTAGTACAGTGAAGCTCTCGAACCCGGCGCTAACCCACCCGTCGACGACTTTCCATTCCTCAAGTATCTCCCCGACTTCATGAGCCCGTGGAGGACCCGTGCTCAGCGGTCGTACCATGCGATGGATGAGACATGGAAGAAGGCTAGAGCATTATCTGATGCCAGAAGAAACCGCGTTGGATCTCGTAACTGCATCGCAGATAAGATGCTGGAGGATGCCAAGCTCATTGAAAAGATGTCAGACCAACAAATCAACCACTTCCTTGGGGTTTTGGTCGAGGGAGGGGCTGACACTACATCATCCTCTATCCTAACAATGATCCACTGCTTGTCAAGACATCCCGAGCATCAACGCCGAGCCCAGAAAGAACTTGACGCTGTTTGTGGGACAAGCAGGTAAGTACTATTTGCTGCTTTGTTATGATGGTAGAGTCTTTAACTGATTTGGTTTATCAGAATGCCTGAGTGGAAGGACTTCAAGGAGTTGCCCTACATCAACTGTATCGTCAAGGAAGGTTTAAGATGGCATCCAGTGTAAGTTTCGATCCAGCATGCTGTTAAATTGAATAGACCCTCCTGGCTCTCAAAGGTGCTGACGCTCAATCCCCAGCCTTCCTCTTGGAGTTCCTCATCGCGTGGCTAAAGATGACTAGTACAACGGAATGCTCATCTCGAAAGACGCTACCTTTATCATTCCCTCTTACGCGATCCATCGATCAGAGCAGATGAAGTACAAAAACCCGGATACGTTCGACCCAAGTCGCTACGTCAACCACCCGCGCTTGGCAAGTGACTATGCCGGTAGTCCTGACTTCAACAACCGAGACCACTATGGCTATGGCGCAGGCCGTCGTATCTGTCCTGGTATGCACCTCGCTGAGCGAACACAGTGGCGAGCCATTGCCAAGATTCTCTGGGCGTTTGATGTAGAGCTTGCCGTCGATCCAGCCACGGGACAGAAAATTGTGCCTGATCCAGAGGCCTTCAAGGAAGGAATTGCGCATGGGCCTAAGCCGTTTAAGGTCGTGTTTAAACCTCGCAGTCAAGCACATATTGATACTATCCTCCGAGAAGTGGAGCAGAGCCTTGACGAAGTGGCAAAATGGGACTGAAGGAATCTTTATGGAGGTTTGTGACACACAGGAACTTTTCACATTATTATTATTATTATTATATATATATGCAGAATTATTTTTCTTGACTGTCCTATTACATTTTCTACGCTGTTGTGGTTCCAACGTAGATTGTGAAGTCGATGTGACTCCGCACAGGGAGACTTGTGATGAGCTGTTCAGCATTATCTCAAAAGAGGTGCGTAAGTTACACAATCAGAGGACTAATATGTTCCCTGAACGGAAGGCAATCTCAAGTGGACATCTTCCGAGAATCAGCATGAAAAACACTCACTTGAGGACAGGTATATCTCCAACTCGTCAATTCAGTTACAACGTCCGTCTACGTACGCCTTGGGCAATCCCGTGTGTCTTGGCAATACGAAGTCCTCTTAATGTCATGTCATCATATTGTGTCTGAAATTGATCGGGGTAGCTTTCTAAACTAGCCAAGCCCCTGGAAGAAGAAATGGATCGTTGCTGCCGCTACCCCACGCTACTTGAAACAAACATACACACCCTCGGCAATACAAGTATTGGCGCCAAGCGAAGTTGGTCCGAAATCGACATGTCGGCGAACTTGGACCGTCAGACGCTAACTATGTGTGCATGCTTCTCCGCTAAAACTTCTTGTATCATTGAAGCTTAGGGCACCACTGCGCCTGTCTAGCATGTGGCATCATAGAATTTAAAGGTTTAAGCTGCTGTGTTCATCATATCTGCTGTAGAACTAAGTTATTCGATCATTGATGAAGCCTGGCCAAACACCTGTTCAGAATGGAAGCAGAAACGGTTACCGTAAGTATGTCCACAGTACTCCCATATGTTTCCGCACCTAACACATTATAACAGACTCCTAGTGATGTCCCTGTGTTCGATGCGATGACGACTGTGTTGACAGCTGTCCTGGTTTCAATAATCGCCTATTTCGGCCACGGCCCCATGCACGACCTCCTCTTCCAAGCCACAACAAAGACAAAATCATTTGGGGCAGATACGGACGATGGCTCCGATGTCTCAAGCGATAAATGCATCGTGAAGAGGCTAGAAGAGGAGGAAAAGAACTGCGTGGTCCTGTTCGGCTCCCAAAGCGGAAACGCACAGGAATTCGCTGAGAAGCTTGGCCGGGAAGCCCATACCCGATTTTCCCTACGCTCGACAGTCGCCGAGATCGACGAGTACACTTACCAGAACTTACAAAAACTGCCCGAGAACACTATTGTATTCTTCATCCTTGCTTCGTATGGCGATGGAGAGCCAACAGACAATGCGGAACAATTTTACAACTTCATGAGTAATGAGGACGATGATGGACCGTTTGACAGACTCCGGGAACATGGCCTTCAGAATCTGTCATACGCCGCTTTTGGGTTGGGAAACAGTAGTTACGCCCACTTCAACGCGGTGATCCGCAAAGTCGACGAGAGACTACAGCTCTGTGGTGCTAGACGCCTTGGGCCTGTTGGCGAGGCTGATGACGGCAAGGGCACGAACGCCGAAGACTTCATCGAGTGGAAGGATAATATGTGGCCTCAAGTCATAGAAGCATTTGGCCTGGTCGAGCAAGAAGCCACAGAGCGAGGGCCTGCTTTTGAGGTGGTAGAGATACCTAACTATCATGACCCAATCTTCCAGGGCGACTACACGGATAGGAACCTCGCACAGCAGGCACAGGCTATTACAAACTACTGCTTTGCACCTATCTCGGAGTCGAGGCTGCTCTCAGATACTGGTGGCCGGTCGTACATACATGTCGAGCTGGACATCAAGGATACCAACCTTGAATATCAGACGGGTGACCATCTCTCAGTTTCCCCAATCAACTCTGACGTCGAGGTAGAGCGCTTCTTGAAGGTATTTGGTCTATGGGACAAGCGGCACCAGATCATTCGGGTAAGATCTCTCTCGGATGACCTGAGCCCACCATTCTCGTCTCCGTGTAGTTACGAGTCCGCAGCTCGTTTCTACACCGATATTTGCGGGCCTATCTCCCGTGAAGTTTTATCCACCTTTGCGAACTCCATTTCCGATGCTAAGCAGAAGACAACGTTTCGCCAACTTGGCAAGGATAAAGAGGCATTCTTAGCTCTTACAGGGGGTAAATTCTACAACATTGCTTCCATGATGGAGGCGCTGTTTCCAGGTGAGATCGTCAATGTTCCCTTTGCAATGATCATCGAAGCCATGCCGAAGTTGCAGCCGAGATACTACTCCATCTCTTCGTCGTCCGCTCTGGATGCTAGCAAAGTCTCCATCACTGTGGCTATTGAGTCGTTTCCGATTCAAAACACAAATCGGGACTTCTCAGGCGTTGCGACGAACTTTATCTTGGACGTTGCTTCTGCCGAAAATGAAGTTATGTCCAGGAGCCGAGTGCAGCCGATGACTTACACGCTGCCTACAAAACGACCTCACTTACAGTCTTCGCTTTCAGTCTTTGTACGGACTTCGGCGTTTCGATTACCGGCTGATTCGACAGTACCAATTCTCATGGCAGGTCCCGGTACTGGTGTTGCTCCCTTCCGTGGATTTGTCAGAGAGCGAATCGCGATGCATCGTCAAGGCAAAGAGTTTGCACCCATGACGCTATTGTATGGTTGCCGTAAGAGGACTGAAGACTTCTTGTACGCCGAGGAATGGAACGTAGGTCACTTTTAGCCCTTGCAAATTGTTTGATTGCTAACACTTCGGTCGTCAAAGGCATATACCGCTGAGCTTGGTACCAAGTTCAGGATGTACACAGCGTTCTCGCGAGAGCAAGAGAACAAGGTATACGTTCAAGATCTTATCCTCCAGCAATCGAAGGACACAGCTTCGCTTATACAGAACGGTGGGCACGTATATGTTTGCGGCGATGTGGGAATGGGTCGAGGAGTGACAGAGACGATTTGTAAGGTGCTTGCTACTGAGACCGGTGTATCTTTACATGATGCACAGCGTATATTATCAGAAATGCGACATTCGCATCGATATCAGGTTCGTGTTATGCAGCGTTTCGTAATTGACCATGTTCAACTGACAAAATTACAGGAAGATGTATGGTAGCCCAGCAATTATAATAGCCACATAACCACCGTGCTCATAAAGCTGTGGTGTCAAGCTGGCAACACTAGGTGGAGTATTTGCAAGACTGTGAAGTTAAAAAAACTTTGGAATTTTAGGTGCTAGTGTTCGCACTAAATATAACAACTATATCTACGAATGTGTTTTTTACTTTCCCTTGATTAGAGGCCACTAAGTTTGTTCCGACCCTGATCGCCAACTCAGGTTGTTGGTTGAAACTATGAATGATGTCATGGGAGCCTCAGGCTACATACGCTCAGGACATCTGAGTCACCATATCACCACTGCCTCCATAACAAAACAAAGCCTCGACAGTGAGAGTCATCTGTTATTACTAGCTGCATTTATATCTCCATCTCATTTACCCTTACCTTCTTCAAAATGCCTAATGATATGCCCAGCCCTCCAACAATCTCAGTGAGCCTATCCATTGATCCGCCGACCTTCACCAGGGGCTCTGTATCACCCCCCAGTGCCACTATCTCCATCACTGCCATCTCACACGCTTCTGAGCCCATCACTATATTCACATGGCATACAATTTTCAATCTTAAACTTGCCCAGCGTCGTAAAAACTTCATCTGTACAGATCTTACGACTGGTTTGCCGCTCCAGCTCGAGTCTACCAAAGGTCCAAAAAGACAACAGTTTAGTTATGAACTCGGTGGCCGCGATGACCAGTACTTCATTACGCTGGAGTCAGAAAAGCCTACTATCATCACTCACAGGTTCCTTCGATCTGCTGGCCTTGAAGGCGACCGAGTCTTTAAGCCCGGCCACAGGTACCAACTTAAAGTACGTCACAATGAGGAGGTTAATTGGTGGCGCTACGGAAGGAAGGAAGATGTAATGTCGCCTCCTGGTCAGGATTCTTCAAGGGAAGGCTGTGAGCATGCAAGCGGCCCGCCGATTAGATTGACCCATATTGATCCAGTTGAGTTTGAGGTCGAATGAGGTTGGGAGTAGTGGGACTGGTTAGAGTTTGTGTCAAGTAATAGCAGCTCGTAAGAAGGCACATTCATAATTTCGAGAAAACACTCTTTTGCAATAAACTATTCTTCCGCTGCCATTGTACATGAGTTTAAAAGCTCTAAGACGACAATAGCCTTATGCATCAGTAGCTGCGTACGGACTTCTGCGCCGTCGCTGAGGACCTTACATCCAGAACAAAACTGGCGCTGGCGTCAGTAGCTAGAATTGTCATTGTCCAATACATTCATACATCGGCCGCGCAGCCATGACCATTCCTTCAGCGACTAGGTAACGGGACATTCAGGAGGCGGCCACTATTTCCACCAAATACCATAGTGTATCAGGTCGAGATGATTAAATATGATTGACGACCGCGCTTCCAAGTACTGCCTTGATCTTTTAAAGAGGGCATACGTGTAATTGGTAACCCCAATTCTTTGGGCAACCTTTCCCTCTAGATCTCCAGCAACACCCAAACGGAGCTGTCTTCCTCACTGTAGATGCGGGATCATTCAGCCGTATAAATACGTGTTCAGCAAGTCCTATAGCAGGAGCGTAGACTGGCTGGCGTTGGTATGCACCCCGAATGAGACTAGACTCGAGAGTGGTATCAAGAATGTTTCGGAAGTCAGGATCCCAGATACTATCTCCGTAGATTACAAGGTCCTGGATAATCTGTGGCACCTCCCTATAGGATACCTTGTAGTCGAACGGTGGTCTAATAATCTGCTCAAGGGCCTGTTGGAGCGATGAGGCCCTATCAGAAGGGGTTTCATTTCCAGTATAAGGATGGTGATTGTGGCGGAGAGTATGCGCCAAACCGTCCTCCTGGTAGACTAAAGCGAGGTCAAAGCCATATTCACTGTTATCGATGATAAGAAGGAGACTTTCGGGTTCACCGAAATCGCCGTCGTCCCACCACTTGCGAAAAAGAGCATGTACAGGAACTGCAGGTCGTCCAGCCCAGACTTCTACAAGCCCGATCTGTCGCACTGCTCCGGCAACAATATCACCGAGGTATTCATTGTTCATCGATTCCCCGGACAAAGCGACTTTCACGAAACATATAGAGTTGCCAAGGTATGCCTCAACCGCTGCCTTCAAACCTCTCAGCACTGGCTCCAGTGCGATTTTATCGATGTCTTCCATAGTGTCTGGCTGTTTCCAGAATCTTTTGTTCAGGGTCCATAGATCTAAAATTGGTCTCTGCAAATTGCTTCGATTGTCTGTTGTTGCCAAAGTCGTGTTTTGTCGTAGCATGAGGTCTTTGTAGGCTTGAGAGCCTTCAACTCTCGCGACAGCAACAGATGAGCCATTTCCAAAGAAGATTGCCGCGGTTCTATCGAGTGTTACTACATGGTCGACTGTAGAATCACTTTAGTGTGAGGTTCGATGGACTTACCCATGGTCAGGTTTCAGGACGAACGCTACGCCGGGAGCCTCAAGGTCGCTGTATGATCTTATGTCACGCACAAAGGATACCAGCGGCATGACAGCAAGACTACTGATAATCGTGAACGCCAAGACAAGGGCGAGCTGCCGAAACGTGCGAAACATGGTGGTTTTCATTTCAGCATCGGAGGGCGGATTGTCGAGGCGAAAACGACGCAGCAACGTAGCCGATGTATCGCGAGTATGGCATTGAAGCAGACTCATAAGTTGGAAAGGTAACAGTGGGCCAGGAATGATTCATATCGCGCCACGGCAAGGAACACGTGACAGATGTTGATAAGGTTTTCTCAAATGCAATAACAGTAAAACGTGGCATTTTTGATATAAGGTTTTACTCAGAAACTTTCAGGGTGACCTCTGACAGTGGTAGAATGGCGAACCACCAGTGGTTGGCCATCTCATCAGCCTTGTTCGCCAACCAACTATGTCAGGGATGCATAACAGAGCGACCACTGTATTTACTCACGAGAATGGAACAGAAGAAGCCCTAGCCCCCTACATACGTTGAGAAATACGTTTTGTAGGGGGCTGGTAGTGCCAGGAGTAGTGTTAGCCGATTACTATAATTGTTAGTCAAGATGTTATCTAGTCTTTAGTTTGTGGTATGTGATGGTTCCGCAGTTTTAAGGGTTGAATCTGTTGAATATAATAAAAATAGCAGTAGGTCTATGTCCATGATTTAAGGAAAGATAAACACGTATTAGATGCAGATAAATGCTTGTAACTCTGTTTGTTTCTCGAGCCTCGAGGGCTGGAATAAGCACCAGTAAAGCAACTGCATCGGTATATAGGGCATCTTTTAACATACCGATCACCTTCTACTATCCCACATTAGCTACCTAGACAGAGATGATAATTACAAGAAGTCACTACAATAAACTCGGTAAAAAGTGCCCTAACCTTAGGCTAAGCTATCTAAATATTTCATCATTTTAGGATCAAAGAACCAAGATCTACCAACGAAACCTTACTAGAGCAAGGCAGCAGATATGGTGTCTTGTCAATCCGAATCAACAGTTCCTCATCCGTGACCTTTTCATGAACATCGCCAAGGCTTAAGACAGGAGCTTCCTCGTCTTTTTGCCCGCATTTTGGTGGCTTTTCGCACCTTGGTCACCTCGAAGAAGTATAAACAGTTAGCGAGCCATGCGTAGGTGTCTGCATTGGTGCTTGATCATTTTGCTCCACCTGCATCTTCGAGTTTGACTGCTGGTAAACACGCCGTGGGCCATAGGCGTTCCTAGTAGATTGCATTGGCCCCATCAACTCATACTTGACTACAAACGTGCTAGTACCAGAGCCAGTCTCGTCAATCTCTAGACCGTGTGGCTTGCTAACGGAATCCAGGTGCATCATTTCGTGCAGGAAGTATTGGCTCATATTCTTCTGCCGTACCGCATCTTGCGCGCACTTGGTATTACCGTTCTGGGTTTATTGTTCAATAAACTCTGCCTTCTCCTCAAGATGCTGGATAGTGAAGAACGATTTGCAGAGACCTATGTTGTGGTATTGGGCTATCCATCCACGGTGTGTCCAGCCGTAGCTAGCTACATGCTAATCTACATCATTTGAGCCATGGCTCTCTTCTTCTGTATGTGCGGCGCACTCCACTGGAGAGGGTCCTAAGAGACTATAGTACCTTATTGATACACATTGTTAAGGTAAGCTTAGCAAAAGGCATCCTAAACCTAGCCTAAGTTACTCAAGCTTTTGTTTTATTTAGGATCGAGGTGCTAAGTTTTGTTTCCCCCCTCTGGGGAAATTGAAATGGGCTTGGGCATGGATATATGCAGACAAATAATTTAGGAGCATTCGAGCACGGTAATATAATTCATTCAACGAAAAAGTGCTTAGGTATAAGAAGTAATATGTACTAGGATGTAGATCTCAAAACCGTAGGACCTCTGTAGAACTAAGCTTGGCAGTTCTCCAAATCAGCCACAATTCTTCCACAAAGCTCCCGCTCACTCGCTTTGGCTACTTCGTCATCACTGCTATCAATCATAAGACAACTAAGCACAACGTCCGCATAAGTGTCTCCACATTCCCACCTTAAGCGGTCGAGATACTTTCGACATATCTTTCGCCTTCGCTCATAATGATCCTCTTCATCACGATAGGGACTTTTATTATACCCTGAGTCCGAGTCCGAGTCCGAGTCTGAGTCATCGTCGTTCTCCAAGTTCTTCCATAGTCCGACTTCAATGAGAAGAATCCCAAGAGAGTATACATCATATGCGTGACGATATAGACGCTTGGGATCTGCGTGCTTCGCAGGATGCTGATAATAGTCAAGCGTAAAGCCACTGATGTTTGTCTCTTTTGCCTCGTCAGTTGAGGCTATCTTCCCTAGTTTATTGCGACCGTATATGCTGGCACTTCGAGGAGTTCGTTTTATACGTCTCAACTCTGATTCGTAAGAACTATCCCAAGTTGCGGTGGCCATTGACAAACTCTTTAGTGATTTTGGACGGCCATGCTTCTCCGCCTCTGGGGCAGGCTCAGGTGGTGGATTTGTTTGGATGATGATATCGTCGGGCCGTGAGAAGATGTAGCCCATCAGGCTGGGCTTTGACACATCGATTTCGATTTTGACCTCGTATCGATCCTCTTGGAGCGTACTGACATGCTCGGGGAAAAACATAACTGACTCTGCGCGTATGTTCTTGTGCAGCCAGCCACTAGAGTGAAGGAGGCAAACGGCACGCACAAGCTTTCTAGCTAGCTCAAAACGTGCACCGAGCATAGATCGGATTCCTCTTTTCTGCCTAGTTCCAAGGAGCGACTGTAGTGTCACAGGTGCGCGAAGCTTCAGGTTTTCTGCAGGCCGCTCACGGCTTTGCATGCCAATCGTTCCGGGGAGTCTGTAGAGAATGCTGCAATGGCCTTTGTCGTCGCCTTCCGTGTGGTCGATCATACCGACGATATCCAAACCATATACATTCTTCATCATATTGGAGCCCTGAAAGGTGTCGAAGAAGTTCGTGATGAGGGTGTGAAGCTTGGGATCTGCTGGTCTGACTCTCTCGATCGGTTCGTCCTCGTCACTGCTGCTGTATTGGTCGATCTGACTCAAGTCAGGTTTTCTGTAAGATGACAATGATGACATGAAGCGCTCCCGCTTTCGACGTTGCTTCAATCGTTGTTTTTGCTCTTGAGTGAAGTCTAGCGGCGGTCCACGGTAGTCTCGCATTTCGACGTAAACCACTTGCTCTTCGAATAGTGCAAGGCCCTTTCCCAGATATCTCATCTCGAGTTTTATCTCGTCAATACTGCTGAGACTCCTGTCATTCGCTTCCTTCCTGTCTCTATTCTTGTTCACCGATGCTTTCAACGTGGCCGTCGAAGCCAGCAGTTCGTAGCCCTGTCGCACTAAAGACTGTTTATCGATTTGTGCATGCTCTGTTGCGAGTGCTGAAGTCCACTTCAGACCATCTGGCGACTCTTGTCTGGCCAAGCATTCCATAGTGAGATATATGTTCATGGACTCGAATGCATTTTCGGGGCAAAGACGGTATAGAGATTCGCTATGGGATCTCAAGTCGGCGATGAGTTTCTTGAACTTTTCTTTGTCTTTCAAAGCCCATTTAAGCTTGTTAAGCATTGAGAGGCGGTTTCTGACTTCATGGAGGACTGGCTCGACATCCTCAATTTTAGCATCAGGGATGATCAATTGGACATCATACACCGATTGTGACCCGTCCTGGATGGTCTGGGTTGGGTGAAGCTGGAAACCATACCGCTTGATGAGCTTTTCCCGGTTACAGAGGGTATCTGCAAGAGCAGAAAGGGTTTTGAAAACCCCTTCAGCCTTGAATCGGTTGCTCAACAGGTATTGATGGAGCTTAGACCGCTTTTGTCTGGTACGATCGGAGAGTCCTGGGTCGCTGCCGTCTTCATTTTGGATCTGCCAATGGAAGCCCCAGGCTTTGAGAATTGATTGCTGGATTTCCAGTTCGCGCAGGTGAGCTGAAGATTCTGCCTGGGCTGCATTCACCGTGGTGAAGAAATCGTAGCAGTCCCGGCATGCCGTGTAAAGGCCCACGATACCGATTGCAAGACCAGCGACATCCATTATCGAAATGGAAAATATATGCTGCTATTCAGGGTGCTAATAGTCAAGCTAAAACAGATTAAGTCGAGATCTGTATCTATAAACTAGTCAGTGGTAGGGCACCTTGATATAGTAAACAGGTTAAGGATGCGGCTGAAGAAAAGCACGCTATTGATGCGTAGTCCGTCAGACGCTAAGGTCATTTCAACCAGAATGACCAGTAAACATGTCTGGACAATTCTACAAGATATGCACCCCGCCTCAAAGACAAGTATCTTTGTGCCCTCTAGACGATAGACACGTGTATGAAGAACCCCGCATTTCGTGCCCACGGCCAGTTAGCAAACAGCACTCTACCAACAGAATGCAAGTCGGCTGCTGCCTGCAACGCCACAGCTTTTGTAATTTCATGTTTTAGTCAGGCTGCGCCCGGCTACAGTGTACTCTCGTTTTTGAGGCCATGATCTGATGGGTTACTGACTTGCAATTATGTCAACCGGGCCGTTGGAGACCTGCATTATGCATATTGAGGCCATAAAAGGTGGAGATGCGCCATCGGGCGTTGCTCGCGGAGTGATGTTGATCTTTGAGTTCTGGGGCTGATCCTTCCAGCTTAAAAGACGAGGGATTGGCTGTTTTATCATAATCTTTCCATTCGCAAGGTCGTTAAAGACAGCAATGGTTACAGTCAATCTAAAATATTGCATGGTGAGGGGGTTGTAACCGAGTAGATAGGAATGGCGTCAGAAGAACCCGAGAAACTTGTCTGTTTTATGCACATTCAGACTTGCAACCAGCACTATCGGAACCATTCTGGCCGCAGCAAAAATCGGCCTATTGTGGAACAGTATCTCGGAGGCCAGAATAGCTATAGCCACAATAGCTCCCTTGAAAGATTAGATCTAGTATGCAGGGCAGACATAAGACAACGCGAAGTAAGCGCCTAGTTATAGACGCCTCTTCTGGATCGCCAGGCGGTGTAGGGAAAGCCGTGTCGCAGTAGCGGGTGTGTAGACATCGCTTACCCCATTTTATGACTTTGAGTCTACTGTACTAAGATGAACCACGTGATTTCGACGCTCTAAACTCAAAGGCCTTGCAGGTAAATGAGCAAACTGGCAACTATCATATAATAAATCTCCTAATATCTGGCTAAAAAGTCGTGATTGAGGGATCCAGCGCCACGGTTGCACATCCCTCGCCCACTTCGCAGTAATCCAAAGACGGCGGCAGTCTCAGAATGAATAGTCAGAGTCGAAAAAGATGTCTTCAGACTCTGTCGTCGCCTCTTCTTCTGAACCTATAGGCAACTCTTCGACAGGCCACTTATCCAGAACCGCTCTCTGTTTTCCAGACACTGGACAATTTTCTTCAAAAGCCTCCCTCACCATTTTTCGAGTCCTAGACCGAAAGATCCGAGGGTGTGAAACAACAAATAATACCGCATTGTACGCCATGTTGGTGTCCACAACGTGAGATTGTATAAGCACGTGCAAAAGTCGAAAGGCCGAGTCTCGCGCGATATTCTTTGATCCTCTGATCTCTGATCTCTCCTCTGGATCCCAATCGTCCTTACCTTTCCTCATGTCGTGCATGATGTCACGAATGGTGCGGCCTTCAGTGACATCAATAGCAAGAGAATCGAGGGTGTTGCAAAGAAGATGATACTGGGAGAGATCCATGGGCATGCGGCGAAAGAACTGTCGGAATCCATTATCGACCCCGTAGCTTATCATTTCGGAGTAAGGTCCATCGCCGTATCTTGCCCTCGTCGTCTCAACGGTCTTTTCTTGACTCCGGTCGACCGTGTCGGGCACAACTCCCTCTTTCTGTGTGCTCGCTGTCATCTTCGCCTGTGGATTGCCTCTTTCTTCCCATTTGGAATACAAGAAGCGAGGCAACATGTCTGCCTTGTCGGACCTGTAGAGTGACAATTTGCTTCCGCCTTCATATCGAACAGTAACTTTCCCCCCATATTGCCTGGCCAAGTTGGAGATTGTTTTAATTAGTGATGCTAAACGCTTCAGGTCATTCTGGTTGAGCTCTTCCCATCTCTTAACCTGAGTTTCCACGTCCTCGACTTGTGGTACTTCAAACTTCCCTCGATAATGAGATGCTCGCACGAGCTTTGAAGTTTGGGATACCCAGAGCTGGGCTGCAACGTCTTGTATAGGCAAGTGTCTGCTAATCGCTCGGGTTTTGATTTCAAGGATTGACTCGGGAGGCACTACTCGACCTTCTCCCATGATCAACAATTTCGATTGGACAGGATTGACGCTTGAGGCGCCGGTGGCTGGCGATAAGGATAAATCTCTCATACTGGCGAGTAGAGGGTCGTCTTGTGGCTTCCCGATCTGATCGGTGGTCACGAATCCGTCGGCTTCGTAGCGTACAACAAGGTCTAGGCCACAAAATTGATATGCGATGATCCTATGGTGACCAGTGCTATTATTGACCTGGTTGACGGTGTTTTCTTCCTCGAATTTATGGCCAAAACCACGAAATTCATTTGGCGCAATAAACCTAGTAACCGCTGCCTCGTCTCGGCGAAACAACGCAGTTGTCCCGATGACCTCGACCGCTATGGTAAATGGCTCAAGATTACCAGGGTCCAGGTCAGAATTGATGAAAGCCAGTAGCTTGCGGATGTTGTTTCGATCGCTTACAACGTCAATAGAGCGGATATCGAAAGCAGGATGTGTAAGGTACAAAGCCTGGAAGAGGGGTTCTAGGGGACTCTCCGGATAGCGAGCTTCATTTTGGTTTATGTAATATAAGCCCGAATCCTTTTGGAGCTGCTTGGAGGTCTTGGGGGATGACCAGAGAGGTGGGCTCCCTGGGACGGCGATCGTGGCCGTAGGTCGTTCAATCCAGTTGTAGGACGATAGGTGCCTGACATTGGTAATTGATGCCGTGGTGCAAGTGCTAGAATCTTCAATATCGCACCTGTTGATCTCGGCAATAGTGTTAGATGTCATGGTGAGATCAGATCACTGCAATAGTGACCTATGCTTATTCAATGTAATGATTGAGGACCGCAAACAGGCGTGCGGACTCCCTCATCTTTAAGCAATACGCCCGGTCTCGAAGGAAGCCGCTATACGCGGCTCGTATTAACACATCATATGCTAAGGCTAGCTCGCGTAGCTATTTGGGGAGGGGGGTCAGTCTACAGTGCCCGATTGGCCAAGTGACAGTATGTGTTGCACAACATACCGAACATCTGCGTCACGTCATGGTCAAAGTGTTCCAAATGCAGGTTTCATCATAGTTTCCCATGGCTGCATCTTGATTGGTTTCGCCGGTCTCATGTCGCTCGCGAGCAGATCATAAATTTCGTGGGCTCGGAGCACTTTAGCCAGCGTGTGTCTTCCGATAGCCATAATTATCAGATCATAGCAATCATCAACACAAGCCTTTTCAAATGATCTCTTCACTTGGAGGGCAAGATCTGCATCCCCAGCTTTGTCGTCCTCATTCGCGTGATTTGGCTTTCACCGCACTGGGGGGTTGTTGGTTGGAAACGAAATATGTCAAGCCCTGAGGGGTCGAGTTCCAACCACTTGCCCTTAAATGACGTGGCTGATATTTATGCTGCATCCACCGTCACTCTAGCCTCTGTGGGAGGCCCACCAATGTGACAGCTGTCTCAGTTTCGTCCCATAAGCACACGACAGAACTGTTGTATGATTTCCGTAGGACACGCTCTACTACTACTATGGACTGTAGGATTAGGTCAAGGGATCGCCAAGCAAGCCCTGCTTTTCAGCACGTACCGCAAGTAAAGGTCATTACAGATAGGCAGGAAGCCAGTGATAATTGGGTGCAATATCGGCTCTGAAAATTCATTCGAAATCCTTAGAAGTGACAATACTGTTCTTATCCCTGGAGCCTGATGGCGACGCTTATTGATGGTCGGCCTCCCGCATCTGCAATACGTGGTCTTTTGCTGCTTGCTTGCCACGCTCCTCCTCACCGCTTTAGCCGGGAACAAGGATGTCTTTTGCTGTTGGGGCTCGTGACTGAGACCTTAAATCCTCAGACAGAACTTAGAAGCAAATTTGGTGGGGATGCGATGATTTGTTTCTTCCTAGTCCGGTGCGTAACGTTCCCGTCAAGTATAGGTATAGATATAGTTACAAGCTCCCTCCCTATCGATAGTCATGAAACCCCCTCTGTGAAGATCAAGAAAGACGTCTTCTTCCAGCAGAAAGTTCCTTCTTTTTGTACTTAGGGTAGCTCCAAGAAGAGACCAAGCAAGAAGAGGCCTAGTGAGAGGTAAAGGAAGAAGACCGTAGGGTCAAGCTAGGCGGAGGCATTTGCCTTGCCTGGGATGACAGTCTGTCAAGATCAAAACTTCACCATACGTGCCATTGTTCTGCGCCGCTGTTTACCGTATTTGCTTTCCTTCCCTACCCGGCCAACTAGTATAGGTGAAAGATCAAACCAGGCTGCACCCAGCTTTCGTATACCCTGTTTCTTACGCCATGATCTACAAAGTCATTTACTTGGAATATGCCAGCCGGGTATCAAAAGCCCGCATTGTACATATTGAGGCCATACAAAATGCAGATGCAGCAATCTCAAGTAGGCCTTGCTTACAGAGTGATGTCAAGAGGTACAGTCATTCGAATGCTTACTCAGCCCGCTTGGCCCTATACCCAACATCACTAACCAAAAGTTTTAACCAATGTTACGAATTTTTACAAAGCTATCCAGGCAGCCTGCCATGGAAGTCTTCTATGACAAGTCGTTCTAGACATTTTCACTGCTCATAATCTTGATCATAAGTGATTGATAACTCATCTGTCCAACAAGGGTGTTGCAATACCCAGGGGGAGCAATCCGCTGTGCATTAATATCGCCTAGAATTCATTTTGAGTCAGCAAGTGTATAATAACAACTTGGCGGACAAGGACGGAATGGCGGAGAATGGCTTTGTAGGCGCTGGCAATCATGCCAGTAAACGCTTTCAGCCAGATAATAAACCGCGAAACCCTTTTGCCTTCGAATGCAACTACCAAGCCTAGACTAAAGCCATTTCCGGCTTTTATACCGTCTTGTCTCGGAGCTGTGGAGAGTTGTGGCTGATCTACCCCCTCGAACAGGCCACAGCTGGGCTGAATCTAGATTCCTTGGCACTGCCCTATTGATTCTAGTTTCTAGCGGTTCGCTAAAATTGTCTCATTGCGGGCTGTTGTCTCTCGTAGGGCTGAATCTAACTATGATGACCCTTTGCATAGCGCTGTCCTGTTCTAAAAGCGCCATCTTAGCCACAGGGGTTCAGCTGAACTGTCTGGTCTGAGGCCTCTGGTCTGCCGTCGGGTCTGGTAGAATATTTAAAGTAGTCACCAGCCTGTGTGTGTTGCTGAAGCGTCAAAGCTCTTCAACTCCTCTATCAAGATGCAATTTCCACTACCGTTTCTGTTACCCATTGTATTGCTGGCACAAGTGATAGCTGCCCAGAATGCTGGGCTCAACACTCTCCCCGTCATCTGCGCCGGTGTCAAAGAAGTGTCAACATGCGAGATCAAAACCATCGTGCCAAGTGGTATCAGGGTCAATATGAGGACTGTCAAGGTCCCCACGGTAGGCTAGATTCAACAAGCACATATAGACAGCCTGTATACTAATACCAGGCAGTGGAACAAATGTAAAAGCCGCGTATCGGCGACACGGAGCTGCCCAACCCTCAAAAAGCCCCTCAGGCGTTGTAAAGTATGGACTTGCATTCCCGGTAAGCTTTATCCTCCAAAAGATAAAAAGACTTGACTGACACTGGTTCAGGCTGGGAGAAGAAATCGAAACAAATCCCGTCCAGTCTGACCATTCTTACCAAGGAGATCGACCTCTGCGATGAGATTCGTAGGGCGCTTGGTAGGAGTCTAGGAGACAAGTTCATCAAGTCATCAGAGGCTATCTGCGGTTGCTTCACTCGCTTACAAACCTTCGCGACGACAGGTTCCTTCACGGCCATGTCAATTCGGGGTGAGATAAGCACAGCCACCACAAAGGTTGCAGACGACACGCTCAGTATTGAGAAGGTACTATACTCCCATTTCTCTCTCGGTTTCTCCTCTAACTCGTCCAAGTGTTTTGGAACAGTCAGTCTGCCAATTCTCAACAACAAAGCTGAGATTGCAAATGTTCTCAAGTCGATTGCTCCTTGGGTCATCGCCCAAGCCAAGGATGTAAGTCTTTGATTCTCCCTGAGTACATATCTCAGAACTGATACTTCGCAGATTGACCTTTCAGTCTTCCAATCTCTCGCCCGCGTAGTCGCTGTTTGCCAAGCCGGTAACTGCAACGCAAACTCTATCGGCGCCGCGGTCAATGCGTATCTTGCCCCGTCATTCCAACTCATGGAGCCCCCAATCAAGTCGGTACTTATACAGTGGGATGGTGCACTAACGCGTATCCAAGAAAGAGTCAAGGATATTAATGAAGCGGCTGACTCTTTGGCATCCAACTACGATACTATGCGAGCTGAATTCGATTCAAACAAGCAAAAGATCTGCGAGGAGCTAAATCGGTGTGATGGACAGGGAAAGGGAGTCCCGAAGTTTCTCGATAAAGGTGAGCCTGTAGTACCTTCACGATGGTTGCAAAAATACTAATAACTTGCAGTTGAAGAGGCTATTGAAGCTGCCAACAGACTCTGGCCAGTCCGAGGCCCCCTGGACGTTCCATCTAGCCGGCTCAGTGATAGGGTGGCTGAAACAGTTCAACTCAGAAAAGACATCAAAAAGTATCCGGAGGTGGCAAGCCTAGTCTCCATGATCAAGCAGGGAAAGTTCAAAAAGGTCAGCGACATCTTCCTATTCATGCCCATGGTGCAACGCCTACCGGAGCTGGCCAAGCAGATCAAGACCGACCTTTCACCACTCCAAGACATCATCAAACAATACAAGCAGCCATCCGGAGAAGCCCACGATAACGTGTGGTCCCTCAGCTGGTCCAACGTTATCTGGCCAGATACAGAACTCACATCCGACTCACCTGAAGCAGATGCCGCATTGATCGCCGAACTAGACGCAATAGACGACCTGGTCAGAAATTACCTTTCGGGCCCTCTCCTCGCATACAGCAACGGCATGTTCATAATGGATGCTGAGCTTAGGGGCTTCTCGGTAGTCAACGGGTCGTTTGCCATGGAGACCAAGGTGGCGACGTATAATCGGTGGACGACAATCTCTATGGATATGCCATGCTCCAAAAAGGAGACCAAGGTGTACAAGAGGAGTGGGCTTCAAAAGTCATTTTCGTGGAGGACGTATTTCAAGTGCAAGGTAGCTCCCGTGACGGCATATTTCCCCAAGACTCATGTGCCTTATATCAGGATTCGGGGTGGGGCAGGAATAGATCCCAACGATCAGTAGTAACTCCTATATCATCTTCTTTTCCTAGGTTTTATCTCTGTGACTAGGCCAGCTTCGGCAGCAGTGCAACTGTTAGAAGCTCTGCAGAGGGCATCATCCCAGTCATATGATATCATTTAAGTATTCCGCCCTTTCTACTTATTACTGCTTTGGCCAAGCTTTCTTCAATGACTATCTTCGCTATATCAAAGATACGTTCTAGATCCGTATGGAGTCTAATATGTTCATTGACAAACCTGTAAACAGCACAGCGACCGGTAAACAGGGTCACAGGAGCAGTCCAGGATAAATCAACGACGGTTCCTTCTGGCTCACGTTGGCTCATGACAAGGGAGAAAGTCAAAGGCAAATTTCTATATCAGCAGTCTGTGTGATTGATATTCCACTTATTCAATAGAGATAACGGACGTGCTATGAGCCTGGACAATATTGCTACTTTGGAGCCGGCATTTGCTTTGTACCATCCACGCAGCTTAGCCAACGGGGCCTAGCATCAGAATATCCTTCAACTGCAGGTTGCATATCAAAGGCATCTAACGTCCCGACCTTGATGATAGTCAGACCAGGAAAGGATTCGCCTTGTCGATAACAAGTGCTCCCACAATCACCACAAAAATAACTGGTGATCCCATTTCCGCTATCGGCGAGTTTCTCAAACACTTTTGGTGTGCCTTGACTGAGGTTGAATTTCTGCTGAGGGACCAAGATATTAGTGCTAAATGCACTTCCACTGATTTTGCGACAATCGCCACAGTGACAAAGGGCCTGCTTGAGTAATTAGCAGGCTGATACCAGTAAAGCTGTGTTTGCCAACAGATACTACGTACCTGCACCACCGGCTCTCCCGTGTAACTGTATCGGATCTTTCCACATAAGCAGCCGCCTTCTGCCATCTTGAATATGTAAGAAGCTTCTTGAAGATTAGAGAGGATTTACTTGGAACGCAATTTTCTTTGTGATTAGCAACATCAAGAGACTCTACAATTTGTTGTCTTTTATCCGGGAATCCCAAAATGGTAATATTAAAGACCCGAGATCCTCGGCAGAATTGGTTGTGTACCCCGCTCATAGCATTATGTATATTTGCAGAACTGCCAATTCTCACCATTGAAACAAGTATTAACTATATATCCCTACAAGAGCATCTAGTTTCACTCTTATTAACGCCTTCAATTATAACATTCGTCACTATGAGACGACTTGACAGAAAGATAGCCATCGTGACTGGTTCTTCCAGCGGGATAGGCCGTGCAATTTCACTGGAGTTTGCCCGAAATGGTGCTAAAGTGATCTGCGCAGATTTGACCGAGAAAGCGCGTGCTGATGTTGCCTCTGAACTGACTATCACAACGCACGACCTGGTCACAAAGGAAGGCGGAGTAGCCGAGTTCTTCAAGGTTGACGTTACCAAATCTGAAGAACAAGAGGCTCTAGTGAAATATGCTGTCGAAAGGTTTGGCAGACTGGATATGTGTGTCTCTCATTCCTGTTCTTACATTGCAGCGATGTGGCATCTTGACCTTGCGCAAACTTCCGATGATAGCCTGGCTAACAAACCTCATTTCAAGAATGGTTAATAACGCCGGTGTTGCCATGGAAGCCAAGAATCCCCAACCTATTTGGAACTTCGACCAAACCATCTTTGAGAAGGACATTAATATCAACGTGGTTGGAGTCTTGCTTGGATGCAAGTATGCTTCTGCCCAGATGATTAAACAAGAGCCGCTCCCGTGTGGCGACAGAGGCTGGATCTTGAATACAGCAAGCGTTTTTGGCCTGGTTGGAAGCCCGGGTATCGCTGGTTATGTGACATCCAAGCATGCTGTGATGGGACTTACCAAAGCATCGGCATGGGATTGCGCGCCGCACCGAATCCATGTGAATGCTCTGTGTCCTGGGTGTAAGTCCTTTCGCTTGACGTTCAGCTACCCAAAACACTATCGCCACCAGAAAGTAACATTGCGCAGACACGGAAACGGCCTTTATAGCTGGTCTTGAAGGACGGAACAGAGCCCAAGTGGAAGCACTCCACCCTTTCGGAGGGCTAGGACGTCCGGAATACATTGCGAGAGCGGCCTTGTTCTTGGTTTCAGAGGATAGCAGTTGGGTGACGGGTATAGGTTTACCTGTAGATGGGGGCTATACAGCATTTTAGTGAATGTTAAGCTATAGGTATTGGGGAGAAGCCTTCAAGTATATGGTGCCTTGGATTGATTTTATGTTATTTCAACGTGGTATTAAAATTTGCAATGGCCTAAATGTGTCGACTGCATCAGTCTTATGAATGTGGATTGTGACGGGTACTGCAATATCAGTGACTATGGATGTGGCCCTCGTGAACTCTTAGACATATCAGGCTAGGCTTGTTCTGGTCCCTGATCATTGTAGCTTCGGAAGCGCGTCACGTAGGATCACAGAATATGCCGCTTCGTCAATCGCCTTGCAATTCCATCTCTTGTGCTGCTGGCCCAACTACCAGCTTTCGGAAGCAGTGCAAGCGATCAAGGATCTACAGGAGCAGGAATAGTCCTGTCATTGCAGTTCTTTGTAAGAATTACCTTAAGCAAATTTTCTTGCATGGGGGCCCTTGTAATGTATTTCATCATATCAGACTTATACCTGTAAGCTATATTATCTGGATAGGTCCTTGGCTTAGTCATGAGAAGGATCCGAGTTATGTAACTGGTTGCATTGAGCTGCTAGCCGTTCTTGACCGACAATCTGACATATCCTCCTCCACTCCAACATACCTAAATTTAATGGTCCTCACCAACCACTAGACTCAGAAATCATGCCTCGATGCGCCTTCTGCCGCAATTTTACTGTTGATCAAGATCGTTTTTACCTGGAGTTCCACCCAAACCTCGCCTCGCTGAAGAAAAGCGCTGAAGACGGCTGCGACTTTTGTCATCTTTGCTGGACAGGCTTCCGACGTGAATGGTCAGGTTCTGAGATTGAATCTGTCCTCAAAGGCGAAGTTCCGGAAGGGGTTACTAAGTTTGAGCCGGGTATTTGGATTTATGTCCACTTTACAGACTACAGTCCCTCTCTGACTCAACCGCGCATCATCGTATCGTGCGGGAGATACAACCCTATCACTTCTGTGAAGGAAAGCAGCCATGGACTTAGCTACATCAACCTGACCGTTTATGGGTAAGATTGCTTATATTTAGAGCACGATGTTAGAAAAGCCTCTAATATGCTTGACAGCAAAGAGGGGACTGTGGCAGGTTCTCGAACACCTGGACGGATCTGCACAGCAGACTATGAGCATGACTCATATCTCACCTTGATCCAACGTTTCCTCGAAAGATGTACAAAGTCCCATCAAGCATGCGGTGCTGATGTGACGTACGACATGCCCACCAGGGTCATCGACGTTGGCAACAGGAAGCAAGGAGACCTTCCACGACTTGTCGTTACTGACCAGAGCATGAAGGAGAAATATCTTGCCCTGTCCTATTGCTGGGGGCCCGGTACAGACACCTTCACCCTCAATCACAAGACGATGGAAGGAATGCTAAGAGGTATCGACGAGTCTCGCCTCGTAGCCGCACATCGCGATACAATTACCTTAGCCCGCCAGTTGGGTATCCGATATATCTGGATCGACGCTCTATGCATAATCCAAGGAGACAAAGATGACTGGGAACGTGAATCAAAGCTCATGGCGAAGGTATATGGCCACGCAACCCTTACTATCACCGCAGGGAGATCAGGCGATGCTCGCAACTCCTTTATCCCCAATAGTTACAAACAACCTGCTCCTTGTTGCGAGTTTCCTCTTGGAGATGGCCAAGGTGGGAATGTTATTGTTGGGCCATTGAGATCCGCTGACTATGGTATTACTGAGACTCGCGGATGGTGTTGTCAAGAAAAGAGATTGAGCCGTGGAATTGTGTTCTTCGGCAAAGAGCAGCTCTTTTTTCTGTGTCGAAGCTCCGGTTACTCGGAAGATCGCAGCTATCAGGAGGGTAAATCTATCTTACTACACAGTTTTCTGAACACTAGTAGTGGGGATACGCAATTGATCCGAGATCGAATCCTGCAGTATTGGGACGAGATTGTAGTCGACTTCTCTAGACGCCAACTATCGAACCCTCATGATATCTTCGCTGCCCTTGCCTCCATCGCCGAGCCTATCTCTAAGGCCCTACAGTCACGTTACCTCGCCGGTCTCTGGGACTGTGACCTTGTTCGATGTTTGTTATGGAGACCTGGCTATAGAGTGAGCAGCTTCTTTGGACCAGCAACGAGACCTTTGCCGACTGGTTTTGCACCCGCCCCCGTAATCAGAGCGCCTTCTTGGGCTTGGGCTTCCATTCAAGGTGGCGTCAAACCTCTCACACTCCAACAATTTCGGAGGATGAAGACAGAGAGCGAAACCGGAATCCCATTGATCAGGCCGAAGCAAGATCGTTGGACTGTAGATTCTCATTGTGGAGCTGACGCACTACACATGCCGTCTTGTGAGCTGCAGCTTCAGGGGCGGGTTCAGGAAGCTATTGTCCTCACGAGAACACCGTCTAGTGAGTTCATCGCTTCGCTTCGAAGGCAAAAGAGGCCAGCGGGTACTATGCGTCGGCCAGTTGTGCTAGGGCGCAAGGAGATAAAGGAAGGGAGTCTGAAAAAAGACATGTCAGCTTTTGTTGCGCTAGGAATCTTTGACTTTGACGAAGAGAGTGTGGAAGAGGTCTTGTGCTTGCAACTTACACATGAGGAAGGTCTTATGCTCTGCAAGAAAGATGATGCGACCTTTCAGCGCATAGGAGTCTTTCAGGTATGCAAAATGGATTGGTTTGACAGTGTAGTAGAGTCGGAAATTAGCTTGGTATAAGCTTGGTATAAGGAAACGCAGATCGAATACATGCTGTCATACTATAAAGTGGCTTTCTCTATTTAAAGGGTGTTAACTACCATTTAGTTATTTTACCTATGGCAATAACCGTTGCTTTCATTACTATGTATCTGCTTGTTTTGTTCCATTATATTAAGCCCTTTTTCCTCCATATCTCTTCACACTGTATGTGGACGCCAGAATATCGAGGAATATCTCCCATCTCACAATTCCTCCAGTATGTGCCCAAGATCTTGCATTGCGCTGAAGTAGTAGCTCTCATCCCCGCTAGATAGGCAGGTGTAGCCATATGTGGATAGTATCGGGATCTCGAGCAAGCGGATTCAATAATATGACAGATCCTATCCACAGCAAACTCCATTGTTACTTCGGAAGCCGTCTCTTCATTTCCGTTAGAGGTTGTGAGAACAGCTATCGCAGCGGCGCAGCGGTAGATATCACTGCATTTCCCTTTCTCTGTCTTGTCCATTCCGAGCTTGAGAAGCTGCGCCATTGCTCGAGTGAGGCTCTCTGATAAACTGATGGAGTCTTTGTTTTGAACCAGAGAGACGAAGAGCCAGAATGTCTCTGCTGGACATCCAACTCTGTCGAAGAAGTCTTGGCCCAGGGAACTTCGATGCCAGTCGTCAAAGATGAGGCCGCTCTTTGTGTTGCTGGTGGACTGTCTGACCAGGGCCCCAATGGTATCCCACCATGCGAAGTAGGCGACGATCTCTTCTAGACCTGTGAAGCGCCTTGAGAATTGCTGAAACTCTTCACTGTTACTGCAATGGCAGTCTAGTAATGAGCGAGCTCCGCGTAGATGACAGTCCCATTCGCCAAAGACGCCATCTGAGACGACTTCGAAGAAAGCAAAGACGGCTATACCCAGAAAAGCAGCTGGATCAGCAGTGTTCAGAGCCTCACTAAGACTCTTGAGAGCTGCAAGTCGATGCCACATGAGCGTATCGTCGTCCTGCGCTCCCTCCCCCGACGATAACGATGACGGTGAGGTCGGCAAAGCAGCGTCAGTCGTTGATCCCCTCCTCTTGCTAATCCTCGCTCTCAAAAAGTAATCAACCTGATCAATCAGCCCCAAACCCTGGTCCACACAAAGATCATCATTCGTCGCCAACCTCGCAGTCTTCAAACTACTCCCAAACGCCAACAAGTGCTCCACAACCTCATGCTGGTCCGTCGCAAGCGACTTCTCTATAACAGCATTTCTATTCTCAGCCCTGCTCGGCTTCGGCGTCGGATTCGCTGCCCATACAACTCGCTGTGGATAATCTCCGCATGCGTAACCTGATTCGACGCAGGGTCGACAGCGTGGTCTGTTGAGATCGCATTTAACGCCCCGGGCTTTGCAGGTCTGACAGTCCCGATCTCGGCGGATACCACGTGGCTTGCCCCTTGGGAAATTGCTGGTCTTTGACCGAGGCATTATTACGAGAATAGATGATGAAGGACCGTGATGAGTGGTAGATTACTTTCCGAATGAGGTGGATTATGGGGCAGAAATGGAGATGGAGGATATAACGCAATGCAAATGATGCAGGGTTAAAGTTGGATCTGCTTATCATGCATTTTTGGCTGTTGACTCGTGTAGATAGCGCGGATTTGACTAAAGATTTGGTTGCTTTCCTTGTTTGGTCTGGTGCAGCTCCGGAGACGCTTGCGGGGGTGGCACGCTCCGCTGAACTCGACTCTTCTTATCAGGATCATCACAGGAACCAGAGCGTTATCGCAATGGCCGGGTATAGTGACGGGAATACTCTCTTTCACCAATCTTGCGCTAATCCACTTTTGACAATCCTGGCTCAACATCATCCATCCTCCGGTTTAAGCTACCCTAAATCAACCAATCCATAATCCAATTCTCTACAACAAACTACGTGCTAGAATAGGTAGGTTTGACAAGAAAGCTTAAACACTGCATTATCATTCCAGAGCACTTTTTCCGTTCTTTGCGAGGCAATGTTGACTTTTTACTCACCCTCTTCTCATTTTCGTGTTTCTAAGAATAGTATCTCATCGTCATGAATGAAAGACCAAAACACACGGCTATCCCGGATGGTTGGCAATTTGTATTCAGAATGACAATCATAACATAAGCCTGGTATCATAAATGGTCTTTTATAAGCGCTCCAAGAGATGCACCTGGAACCTGGTATTCTCCAAGCTTCCTGGAAATCTTAGTCCCGTAGGTAACTTGTACTCCTTCTCATGGCCACTATCAATAAGTTTCCTCCAAGCTGGTTGTTCCTCCTCCTCTGAATTTGTGCTCTTGGGCGGTAGCAGGGCTTGGTAAAGTAGCCACTCAAGCGGGTATTTCTTTTCCTCTCCTTTGACGCTGCTCCCAGGTAGCACAACATCAGCTCCAGGGCTATCCACAACAAGCAATAAACTTCCTTTAGGCGCTGTCTCGGTCAGTCTCAACAAGAAAGCTGTGGTTTTGGATATTGAGATGGAGTAGAATTCGTGGAGTGTGAAGAAGACACTGATCAGTGCCGGGTTCGGCCCAATCATCTCACGTAGAGTTGTATTGTCGCTTTCGAGGATGTCCAAGTTGTTGACTGCTAGGTTTATGGCGTGAGATGCGATGGCAGAGATATTTGAAGCGTGCGCCTTGGCTGTTGCATATTTGGAAAGAGGAGGAGGATGTGTGAGAGTATATTGTAGTTTGGTGACGATGCATGACCAGTCGTGTCTGTCAATGAGATTTAGATCAACCATGGCACTGTCGTTGCGATCAGGAGAAGATGATTCTAGTGGCGGAGATTCGTCAAGTTTGCTTTCATGGGAGTGCTTTAGCAATGCCACGCACGCTAATAAGTCAGATCCTCCTCGCCCAAAGCACACAATTTTGGAAGGCTTCTGTCCATCATTGCGAAGAAACTGTTGGACCCATGCAGCCTCGCTCATCTCACTGCACATCCACGCCAACACATTTCCCATCGTAAGAGCTCTACTCGGACTCCAACGAATCGTATAAGCCTCCAAAAACTCTTCGCTCCCGAACGCTTTGCAATAATCCTTTTGCTCAAGAGCCTCTCTGATCTCGCGCAACACTGGTTTCAAAGCACTGAACTCATCAACGGCAGGAAATGTAGTCCTGATTGTGTCAAGAATGAGTTGTTGCTGTTGAACAGATAGACTCTGAACCTGTTCTATTGAGCTAGCAGTATCCTTCACTGCTGTAGGCGTCTTCTTGGCGGGTTTGTGTAGATAGCTTGGGCCAGTCCATCCTGGGCGGCGGACTGGTGGTGCAACTGGGGCCTTGGATGCACCGCTGGAGGCCGCTTTGCCATGCTTTGGTTGCGATTGTGCACTGCGCTTGAACTTCTTCATAGTTGATCTCTGACGAATGGATATTTGACTATTTTAGGGTAATCGGGCACAAGTTTGGGTGAGAGACACAGGGTTGCTACTAAGCGAGATATTGGCGAAAAAGTAAAAAATCGCGACCTAATGATCGGCGAAAGTATTTTCCGACATCGCAAGATCAGTGGCTAAAGGTGCGTCGGAGCCCCACAAGACCGGTCAAGATGCGCGACGCTGCAATAATATATGCTCACGGAGTAGAGGGACAGGGAATAAGAATTGCATTTTGTCAATTTTAGCTTAGATTGATCTGAATTACTTGAACTTGTAAAGATCTTCTAAGTTATCATCTGATTTGTTGCCCCACAAAATACCATCGCCACCAATCCCAAGCCTTCTGGTTTTAATATAGTTCTATAAGCATTAAATAGGCAAAGAAGCAGAGTCTCGGTAGAAGTGTACGCCAAAGTGGCAAGGATGTTGGTAAATGTTTACGAGTTCCGGATTAGATTACATAACTTAGTATTGCCCCTCAACGGTCATGGTGCCCGTCTTAGTGATCAAGAACTCATCAATAGCAACATCCTTACCACTCTCTTTTCCATGTCCACTTTCCTTGATTCCTCCAAAGGGCGCCTCAGCTGAAGAGCTGTTACCTGCGTTCTACACCATAGGTTAGCTTCCCCGTACCAACAAATCTGGTAGATCGACTTACCAGCCCAATCATTCCAGCATCAAGGTTCTCAAACATTCTCCATAGCCTATCCACATTCTTGGTAAACACGTAGCTTGCTAAGCCATAGGGAGTGTCGTTGGCTCTTTGAACAACCTCTTCTTCTGAATCAAAGTGGTAGACGCCAAGGAGAGGCGCAAAAATCTCCTCGTGTGTCATGAGCATCTCGTCCTTCATCTCTGTCAAGATAGTCGGTTCCATGAAATAGCCCTCCCCGTCGTAGCGTTTCCCCGTTCCAAGGACAGTTTTTGCTCCCTTGCTGACAGCATCTTCATATAGTTCTTCCGCCTTGTCGAGGCCTCGTGTGGTCGTCAACGCGCCCAACGTGGCTCCTTCCATCATACCATGGCCTAGCTTTAGCTTTCGGGTTTCAGATACAAGTCTCTCAACAAAAGAGTCATAGATATTACTCTGAACGAACACCCTGTTAGACGTGACGCAAGCTTGACCCGCGTGCCTCCACTTCAGAGCCATGAGCTGGTTCATGGCCTGATCAACATTGGCGTCATCGAACACAATGAAAGGGCAGTTACCGCCAAGCTCAAACGTCGTCTTCTTGAGATTCTGGGCACATAGACTGGCGATAATCTTGCCAACCCTCGTGCTACCAGTGAAACTCACCTTCTTCACAAGCGGGTTCAGGCAAAGAGATTCAGCCACTGCTGGGGTATTCTCAAGTGACGTTGTAACCACGTTGAGGGCGCCGGGCGGAAAGCCTGCTTTCAACGCTAGATAAGCGACTGAAACTGCTGTGAGGGGTGTCTCGGGCGAGGGCTTGATAACCATTGTGCAACCTGCAGCGAGGGCAGCAGCTGCTTTGCGCAATGCTAGAGCGATAGGGAAGTTCCACGGCACAAGAGCAGCCGCAACGCCGATAGGTTGTTTGATAGTCATGGCGCGTCGACCAGGAATAGCACAGGTAATTGAGGACCCATGCGCTCTATCAGCTTCACCGGAGAACCACCAGACGAACGTAAGCGCATAGTCAATTTCGCCGCGGGCCTCTTCCAACGGCTTGCCAGTCTCATGAACAAGAATATGAGCTAGATCCTCTCGTGCGGCAACCATCAAGTTATACCATTTCATGATGGTTTGAGCACGGAAGCGCGGTGTTGTTTTTGAGTAGCTCTTGAAGGCTTCATAGGACGACTTCACTGCTTCATCAACATCGGACTCTGTGCAGTCTGGGCATGACGCCCAGGTCTTGCCGGTTCCTGGGTCGATGACATTGAAGGTCTTGCCTTCTTTTGAGGAGACGAATTCTCCATTGATGAGAGACTGGGGACGAAAGAGAGAATCGTCTGTGAGGCTGAAGGGGAGATGATGTGAGCTTCCCATGATGATGTTTGTTGTGTGTGGAGGGGAGGAAAAGAGAGTCTGAGGAGTGATTATCTCAAGAAAAGGGTTGGAATTGTGGGTAGATGACGGTGCGTGCCTGATATGGTAGATCGTCAGAGTTACCTAGTTTCTTGGTCCGTCAATCGGCCGATGATATCCTTCCGGTTCAGGTACCGACCGACCCGTCACAGGGACCATGGCAAGGTCCGCTTTTACCCCGCACTGAAGCATCACAGGAACATCTCACACTAATGCCAATTAGGAAGGGAATCTAATCGAGGCGCGTGCGACTTGAGCTAACAATCGAGGAGCAAATTCCCAATATCGCTGCGTGCCATTGAGGACGAAATGTGCCAGCAAATCACTGCATATAGCTCCAGGAGTGCAATTTCAAATGATCTTGTTCAAGGACCGGAGAACCATTTGAGACAATGAGATATATGATTGATAGCATTTTTATATTTATTAATAAAAAAGAATAGTAACTAAATATCCTGACCCTGTCCCTAAGCTTATACACAACGACCTCCATCAACCTGTAAGATTCATGTTAGTATCAGTGTATCGTAATCCATCGATAATGGCCATACCTCGAGATCAACACCAGTAATGAAAGATGCCTCATCACTAGCCAAGTAGCAACAAGCATTGGCGATATCGCTGGGTGTCGAAGGTCTGCCCATAGGAATTGTAGAAACAAAGCCCTTTCTGTTCTCCTCAGTATCAGGCTTACCGATAAACAGATGTGTCCTATCGCTCGAATTAGAAACTTCCCGTCGCCAGTGTAAGGTAATACTCACATGCCAGTGCTTCCAACAACTGGAGAAACAGAGTTGAACCGAATCTGCTTAGGCCCATACTCAACTGCCATCGTCTTGGTAGCGTTAATAACAGCCGCTTTCGAAGCGTTATACCACGTCAACTCAGGTCTCGGTCTAATCCCCGCCGTACTCGCAACCTGGATAAAACAGCCCGGCCTGCCCTCTTTCAAAAAGTACGGCACCAGCACGTTCGTAGAGTAGTAAACGCTCTTGACGTTGACATTCATCACGAGATCAAAGTCTTTGGGTGTGACCTCCTCAGTTGGCTTCTTGGAGTACGCTGCACCAGCATTGTTGACGACGATGTCGAGCTGCTTGTACTTGTCAATAGCAAATTCGAGAACGCGACGCCAGTCATCGGGGTTGGTCACGTCGGCGCGGGTGAAAGAGCAGGATAGTTCTTGGGCGACGGCTTGGCCTTGTTGTTCGTTGAGGTCGGTGATTATGACATTGGCGCCTTCGGAGATGAATTTTGTGGCGATGCCTTTGCCGAAGCCTGATGCACCGCCTGTGACGATTGCGGTCTTTCCTTGGAGACGGCCTGACATGATGATGAATGTGAGATTCTGATAAGAGTTGAGTGTGTAGGTTGAGTGAGAGGGAGCGTGTTATCTTGCTTGGTCTGTGTTTTTATGTGGTGATTGGCTTCCCCACGTTTTAGTGACTTGGGTGGGAGACTCCGTTTCACTCCCTTCCAAAAGAGGAAACCAATGAAGACGGGGGTAAGAACGAGTGAGTGCGGGGTAATTTAGCAGTCACAGGAATAAAAAAGTCTTGGCTGTATCCATAATCACATTCAGCATCGGCATTAGCCACCAACGGGCATAATTATCAGTCCGAGATCGGCAGACCAGATACTAGACTGTTTCCATTATCTTGTAGACTCCAGTCCTCCTCTGACGCTCTCCCTATCTTACCACTCACTTCAACTTATTCACTTCCATCATGTCAGACAGCAAAGTATTTCGCGTCCTCATTCTCCCCGGCGACCATGTCGGTCCTGAAATCATGGCCGAGGCCCTCAAGGTCCTCGACATCATCGAGGCAAGTCGCCCAGACATCCGCTTCGAGCGAGACACAGACATCGTCGGCGGATGCAGTATCGACAAGCACGGCACGCCCGTCACAGACGCCGTCCTCGAAAAAGCACTAGCCAGCGACGCTGTTCTCTTCGGCAGCATCGGCGGTCCAGAATGGGCGGGCGTCGAACCAACTCCCGAGTCTGGACTCTTAAAGCTGCGTCAACGCCTCGACGCCTTCGCCAACTTGCGTCCTTGCGAGATCCTTGTTCCATCGCTAGTTAGCGCATCACCTATCAAGGCTGAGCTTGTAGCCGGGACAAAGTTCATCGTCGTTCGAGAGAACTGCGGCGGTGCTTACTTTGGAAAGAAGGAAGAGAGTGAAGATGAGGCGTCTGACCTTTGGATCTATTCACGACCTGAGGTTGAGAGATTGGCTCGTGTGAGCGCAGCTGTTGCGAGAATCCTCCACGCGAGCAGTGAGAAGGCGAATGATGGAAGCAGGCCTGTTGTTTGGAGTGCAGACAAGGCCAATGTTCTTGCAAGTGGTCGTCTTTGGAGGCGTGTCACTACAGACATCTTCAACAAGGAACTCGCCGACATTGATCTCCGCCATCAACTCGCCGACAGTCTCGCCATGTTAATGGTTCTTGACCCAAAGCGCTTCAACAACAGCGTCATTCACACCGACAACACGTTCGGCGACGTGCTCTCCGACATTTCTGGTGGTATCACAGGCACTCTCGGTGTTCTTCCCAGCGCAAGCCTCGCTGGCGTTCCAGGTGAGGGATCCTGCAAAGGAATCTACGAACCTGTTCATGGTAGTGCGCCTGATATCTCGGGCAAGAACCTTGCCAATCCTGTGGCGCAGATCTTGAGTCTGGCGATGATGTTGCGATACTCGTTTCTTCTGGAGAAAGAAGCTGATGCGATTGAGCAATCTGTTACAAAGGTCCTGGATACCAAGGATGGTGGTGGGTTGGAGATTAGGACGAAGGATCTTGGGGGTAGTGCCAAGTGTAGTGAGGTTGGAGATGCGGTTTGCAAGGTCCTGAAAGATTTGTTGAAGAATTAGTACGCGCTTTGACAGGAAAAGCACGAAGCAGTTCGAGACTTTAGTGTTAAATTAAACAGCGTTAGCCTGCACCTAATAATTATCGCTCGTGCCGGGCAGATCAGATCAAGTGTCGATAGCAGGAAATAAGATCTCGGCGATGCTTCCCGACGCTGTAATACTGACAGCGCACTTTTTGGGCTCAGCTACGCCACCATTCAATAGCCATACAAGTCAGTTGAACTGTATTAGAAATTGAGCCTAGTAGTCAAGCTACAATAACCATTTAAGAGGACCGGAAATTCAGCAGTCACGAAGGAAAGTAAAGATTAGGCATGCAAAATCAAGGTCTAATTAATAGCTCAACTAGAAGGTCATTATTCTAAAAGGCTCCCGGAAGAAGAAGAGGTGAAGGAAATGCTAGCATCTAGAGAAGGGCCGCAAAGAGAGCAGCGAAGAGGGTAGCAGCTCCAACGACCTGCTTGCCGGCACCGTTGACGATAGCGGGGACGGTGCCAGTGGGCTTGGGACTGCTGCCAGTGGCAGTGGCAGCGTGGCAGTCAGCACCGTTGCAGTGAGAGCCGGTCTCCTGAGGAGCAGTGGGCTTGGCAGGGCAGCCAGGTCCGCTGCACTCAGGGACGAGGGTGACAACCTTGGTGCTGGGGCCGCTGGGGCAGCTGGGGCCAGAGCAGTGAGGAACAGGGACAGGGCCGCTGGGGACAGGGCCGCTGGGGCAGTGGGGGCCAGAGCAGTGAGGAGCACCACCGTGAGTACCGTTGGTCCAGGTGCCGTTAGTAGGAGGGTGAATGTAACCACCGTGGGTAGGAACCTTAGGAGCAGGGCACTTGGGGCCAGAGCAGACAGGGACCAGCTCAGCGTTGCAGTTATTGGGGGTACCCCAGGTGTTCTCCCAAGGCTTGTAGATAACGGTCTCCTCCTTGCAGCCACAGTCAGCAGCGACGAAGAAGGTCTCGTGGTTCCACCAGTCGTGGCACTCCTGGGTCTTATAGACGATCTCGCCAGCACAGCTTCCACCAGAGCAGAACTTGGGGACGTACTGCTTACCACCCTGGCAAGAGCACTCCTCAGTGATGTAGACCCACTCGTTGTCACAGTCGCTGCCGTTAACCTCGATGAAGATGAAGACGGTGCGGTCAGAGCCCTCAGTGTAGCACTTTCCGTTGACGCAGATCTGGACGGCGGTGACGGTAGCGGTGGTGGTGGTCAGAGCACCAGTGATGGCGGTGGTGAAGGTGGTGGTGACAGTGGTCTGGTCGGTAACGGTCTCGGTAACAGAGTCAGTGACAGTGGCACCGGCGCCGGCGGCAGAGACGTAGACGGTCAGAAGACGGCCAGCGGCAACAGCTTGACGGACCCGGAGACGGTTGAGGCGGGTATCACCACCACAGAAGTTGTCCTTGTCGCCAGGGCACTCGATGTCACACTGGTCGATATCAACACGGCTGGTGTTATCGGCATCGATCTCATCACCACAGTAGCAGGTACTAGAAAGGTCAGTATGATGTTCTGTAGCAGAAGAAATTAAATGAGACTCACGTATCGTAAACACCGAAGTAAGCACGGCCAGTGCAGAGAGAAGCGCAGCGCTCAAGATCCATCTGAGCGTTGGTCTCAGCAAGCTCGAAGGTGGGGAAACCAGCAGAAGAACCGACACAGCCGAAGAGAGTGAAGACACCGATAGAATCGGGGAAGCCAGCGGGGGAAGTAGCAGAGGCAGAAGCAGAAGCCTCGGTGCCAGTGGCAGTACCAGTAGGAACAACAGTCTCGCCCTCAGAGTTGGTAGTGGCACCCTCGCTGTTAGTAGCAGCGCCAGTCTCAGTACCGGTAGGGAAAACGGTCTCACCCTCAGAGTTGGTGGTGAAGCCAGCGCTGTTGGTCTCGATAGCAGTCTCAGTACCGGTGGGGATGACGGTCTCGCCCTCGGAGTTGGTGGTAGCACCCTCAGAGTTTGTGCCAGTAGCAATAGCAGAGCCAGTCTCAGTGCCAGTGGGGATCACAGTCTCACCCTCAGAGTTGGTGGTAGCGCCCTCGGAGTTGGTGCCAGTAGCGACCTCAGTGCCAGTCTCAGTACCAGTCTCAGTACCAGTCTCGGTAGCAGCACCAGTGGGAAGACCAGTAGAACCACCATCAGTAGCAGCAGCGACAGCGAGGTTAGAGACATCAAGCTGGACAGGCTCGGAACCGCACGACTGAAGGAACTGGATATCAGGCTTGTCGGAGTTGAGGGTAGTGGGGTTGCTGGCCTGCTCAACAGCGGCGCCGTTGGTATCGGCGAGGGGCTCGGAGTAGATGGTCTCGCCGTCGAGCTTGACATCGAGAGTGCAGCCCTCGAAAGCACGCTTGCGAGCTTCAACCACAGCACTAACGCTGATGTCGAAGCGGATCTGGATCTGGCTGCCAGTCTCGAGCTCAGTGATCTCAGGAGAAGCGGTGAACTCAGCAACGCCGTTGGCAGAAGCAGCCATGCGACTAAAGTCTTGTCAGATGATTCTCCCATAGTAAACTCTCGAGGTGTAACTTACACAGCAGTCTCGCCATTGGGGCCAGTCACGAAGCTGGTTCCCTGGCCAAGCTGGGCTGAGCTGAGATCGACGGACTGAGAAGCGGCAGGGGAAGTGGTGGAGCTGGGAGCTGCACCGGTGGTGGTGTCGACGGTGGTGGGAAGAGTGGCGCTAGACTCAAGAGCAGAAGAGCTGCTGTTGGAGAAGCGCGGGAAGTTCTGGGCGAAAGCACCCGAGGCAAAAGCCGCGAGAAGACCTGAAGACAGACGCATAGTGAAACGAGTGACTATGGTTAAAGAATGACTAAAGAAAGAACGAATGAATGAATGAGTGAGTGATGATGAAAAACAAAAAGAAACGTTAAGATTGATGAGTATATATAGATAACAGCAGTGGGATCCATTGTGTACGACAATGGCATTTGGTGTTTTGTTTGGGTTAGTGTAGCAAATCTAGAATTGCGTACCTTGCATTAGAGCATTCCTCTTTGGTTGGTTCACCGAGCATCCAATAGTGACGACTAGTAAGTCAAGACATCTTCAGTACCGACGTTCCGCCTCTCACTGGACTCCCAGAACGAGAATCCTCCATAAAAAGCGTTCCTGGATCCAGGCTATTGGAATCTAACGCATGCAAGGGAATGTGATTGAATAACGGGCACGGGTGGCGCTAGCGTTATAGCGTTGCCGTTCAACCACGAACCCCTGACTAACTCCTGATTGAGTGGATGGGGACTGTCACGGTAATCTGGTGTGGAATGCAATTATTGGGAGTTAGTCTACATCTGTCAGAAATGTTTCGCCCCAAAGCTTGACTAAAAGCTTGATCTGATCCATAAAGTGGAGTGATAGTGCCAAGGGAGGCTCAGCTACGCCATATTCGGGGCTTTTGCTTGGCATGCCATTCATTATCCGCAAGAAATTGAGGCATTTTGTTTGAGTAAACAATTTTATTGTTATGTGGGTTGATTGACTCAAAATACGTTCCCGGAAATTTTGTTGCGTTGTGCGCCGGACCTTTTGCTGCAGTTTACTCCTTATCATGCCATCGATCGATTGTGGACCAGCCTGTCTGGAAAATGCTGATGAATCATGACTGAGACTTCCAAATGCTTCGTGTAACTGCGGCTATCTGACCGCGGCCGTTCCAGATCGGGTAGAAACCGACCATGATGAGAGTCCACCAGAGCCAGATCAGAGACACCACGATCCATGCGGTGAACAACTGTAAGGGTAATAATCAGAAACAAATCCATGCGATTCAAATGAGAGACAGTAAAAGGGGAATGAACGACTGCAGGGTAGGAGATGGGAATAAATTACCTGTTTACTGAAGACGAATTTCGCTGCGTACATCGGCAATGGCCATAATACCCAGTGACCAAGAAACGTAAAGATAGCCCACCAGAGAGCATATTTAGTCCATCGACGTTGGTTGTTGTCGTCAATAGTTTTATTTGATGCCGTCTCGGTTGTTGTGACCTGTTCAGTACCTTTACCTTGAGAAATTTCTGATCCACTGGAGCTCTCATCAGGCTCAACAGCCAACCTCTGTTCCTTGAACTGACTCCAGTCATAATTATCAGGTCGCACGTAAGTAACAACCACGCTGTACAATAACGGACTGAATAAAGATGCAACGGTGCCATACATACAGGGTAGGGTCCCACCTGTAGAGGCGACCGTTACTTCTCCGGAAAAGGCGTATGCGGAGCCGAGCCAGACGCCGAGGCCCGTTGCCATCCCTAGGAATGCGGAGCTAATAGCGGCGAGCTTAGTCTGTTTGCGCCAAATTATGGTGAAGATGAGCGGAATAACGCCGGGACACGTTAGAATTCCTGGAAAACGGTTAGTAAACAAGCAATTGAGTTCACGCGACGGGAGGTTTTACCGAGCATGTACAGAGTCCAGCCCATATCAACTCCGATGTAGTGGAACATTGCTGTGAAAGCTGCTGCTGCAACGCCAAAGAATACAACGCCAATGTGTCCCCATCCAATCACTTGTTTGTTGGAAGCTTCTCGGTTGAAGTATACGCGATATATGTCGAAGGTCAGTATTGAGGAAACGGCGAGGATCTGTGCTGACAAAGTTGAGGTGACAGCCATAAAAGTCATTAGTAGAACCGCAACGGCACCTCCCTTGCCTGCGACAGCGACGGCCACATAAGGTAAGGCAAGACCATTTGTGACCTCGGCACCAGTCATAAGCTATCGTCGCGTCAACTTCATGTCTCCGGTGACGGAAGAGGGAGCATTGCGTTGCTTACTCTTGGGTACGTTGGAAAGATTGGAAGCGCTTCGAGCCCCAGTGAAGCCATACCCACGATGGTACCAAGCGACCATGGTATGCTGAAGTAAGAGATACCGCCCAAAACATACCCTGGGACGACAGCACTCGGCGACGCGGCGAAGGCTTTCAGGAAGTACCCAGTGTCCATCTAATCATGTCAGTCCTTACTGAGGTCATGGTAGAAGGAGTGACATACGACAACGGCCCCGAAATTCGAGGTCAGAAGGATGATAGCGAAGTATATACCCTGCTGAGAAGTCATGGTGAGGAGAGAACCCTCATAGTTGCCTTCAACATAGTGGTTTGACTGAGCGGCGAGGACAAGGTCATATAGTCGTCCGATTGAGCCGACAGATTCCGACGTTATGACCTTGGCTGTCAACCAACAGCTCAGAATGAGAATAGCAAAGGTATGGATGTAGTCGGTGAGAAACCTAGATCAAGGTTAGCAACTACCTCCCACATGATTCCCGGGTGAATTACGTTGCTTTGATGCCACCAACGAGCGTATAGAGGACTACACCTAGAGGAAGCAAGAAGGTCGATGCCATGATGTGCATACCGGTTCTGAGCAAAGTCAGTGGCCTAGGAGCTAACGATTAACCAGAGGCGAGAAGCTTACAGGAAAGATATAGCTGCCGATGCCCCCAGAATCATGTTGATGGTATTGAGTAGATTATTCACGATGGCCAAGAATGTGAAGCTCAAATGCGCGACAGTGCCTACACGGTTTAGTGTGGGAGATTGACACTCGAAAAAGGAACGACTCACCGTATCTGATTCGAATGACCTCGAGAATAGTATGTGCTTCAGGAACACGTCCTTTGCAAACTGTGCCCAGGTATCCGAAGAAGACAATAACGGTTGAGCATCCAGCGCCGTACCAGAATGCGCCGCTGATTCCATAGCTGTAGGTTACTAGGACACAGCTTAATAGGGCTGTACTCCATAGCCATGACTATAGTAAGGTCAGTATATTTTGGTGTTGAATGGGAAGCGAAAGTGATATACCGAAACGACAGCAGACGCGACTAGGCCGGTTCGTACCGTTCTGTTGGCGACCATGAAACTGCAATATCCTGTTAAAACTTATGCCTTTGAGGCTGTTGAGCAAACCTACGTTTCGACTTTCGAATTGTCTTCGTTAAGTGTCTTCTTTAGGAGAGCCGTCAAACCCATCATGCCTGTCACCATAGTTAGCCTTCTTCACTTCCGACTCGGCATCAGCACGGAACTAACCAAAGGCAAATGCCAATCCAGCTGCAACCACGACGCCATATCCGACTGATTGGGGTAGAGGAGATGGGACTACAGACGGTTCGTCAGAGCGATATTCGAGATCCATTCTGGCAGCTAGGGTCGGGACGTGCAGTTCAGCTCCTTGGAAATCTTCGGTATGGATGTGAAGGGCCTTTTATGGAATTCCGACTCTGGCTCAACATGGTCAATTGCTCAAGATCAGCGGCGATGGCGAAATCGCGCGCTTGTACAACTAACCTGTGAAACCTGAGAAGGGTGACGTTGCGCTATCTCGAGGCGTCGTCCCTGCGAGCAATCAACAGTACCAGAGATATCGAACTTGTCTATCAAGGATATAAGGCTAGTTACCCGCTGTATGCTTCAAGGGATCTGACTGGTCCATATCTTGCCCCGGAATTGAATCGGAACCCGCATTGACAGGGTTCGCGTCCGGACTTCCAGATGCGGTTTAACGTCGATCACCTCATCTACAATGATTATGTTCAACAGGTCGAGTTTTATCTGGCCCGCATCTTGGAATAGTCGGTCTTGGAGGAGACATCAGTTAACAAAGCTGAAGCCAGGTACTGAACCCCACTTACAATGCAAGACAAACCTTGTGCGCCTAATTCGTGTAAGACCTGTCGACAGAAGCGGGTCAGATGTGACCGAGCCCTTCCCAGCTGCCGTCGTTGTGCATCCTCGTTGCTACCATGCTCAGGGTACGAGCGGGCAAAAAGGATTGTGTGGACCAACAGTGTGGCTAGTAGAGGTAAAATGATGGGCAAAACCTCATTTGGCACAATCGAGGATGATGCTCGTGGGCATGCAAAGATGGTTGTCACTGAGCCATACTCAAGTTCCCCAAGTCAACTGTATTTAGTGGACACAGGTCTACAAGACATACCCAGAAGCTCTCGAGATTACATACGATACTGTGAGTCGCCCCAGAGACTGCTCTTCCATTCACCGACTCATGATACTGCTAGTTCATCAAGAACTCTCCAAAGAGTGTGTCGTGTACAACAACTCATCCTTCAATCCCTTTCTGTCTCTCATGCCTTTAATGCCATCCAGCAAAGCTTTATCGCATATAATGATATCCATATCAGCCTTCCACATAGCGCATCGGCTTAACATTAGTCAGGCCCAGCTACAGCCAGATCACAGTGAGGTGCTACGCATAGCACTCCTCAACAAACAGAAGGCGTTAAGACATCTTAAACATGAGTTACAAGTCCAACCCGAGATAAACACTGATCCAGTCATCGCCGCTGTATTGCTATTTGTCAATCTGGATGTAGTGGAGTTCGGTGGTCGAGGTTGGAAGTACCATCTACGGGGAGCTGAAGAGCTCATCAGAATTCGGAAAGGGCTTGTGAAACGTGATTCCGAAACGTGGCTGCAGTACTTTGACACTGCTTGTACAACGTAAGGAGTCGGCCGCTATCCAAGAGGATTGATTACCTTGCTGATAGTTTTAGCTTCGGTATACTCGGCAGTACCCTACTTCCATCACATTCACTACGTGTGGCACCAATGCCTTTGGACACTGGGTTACTAGATACACTTCGGAGATCTGAGCAACAAACTTGGATCGGTTGTCCGGCAGACCTCCTGTCCTTACTCCACGTCATGAATACGCTACGTACTGCATCGGATCATCCCAGCCACGCGGATAAAACCGTCACTTCAATTTTCGATAGCTTGGACAACTTCTCGCCGAGATCCTGGGCGCATGACTTTCCAGATCCTCAGCATCATGTACCAAGACACCATCTCGCCCACGCATATAAAGCAGCTGTCACCATCTACGCCTACTATATCATCAGCGAAATACCTGGCCAGCCACCATTACCTGAAATGGATATTTCTAGAATCACAAATCTTGGCATACTGCACATGTCTCAGATACCAGCAAGCGACTTCCACATCAAAAGCCTGGTCTGGCCCGCTTTCGTTCTAGGCGCTGAAGCTCGAGGCTTGCACATTAGGAAGAAGGTCAGCGACATACTTAGAGATGTCTGGATATCTTCCTGCTGCTATAATGTCAAGACTGCACTTAATATGCTTGGATTAATTTGGGAACAACTAGAGACCAATAGCTCGAGTATGGGCTGGTTGAGGTATATCTGGACACAGGATAAATACTATCTATTTATCTAGAATAATACCGGAATCTGCTTTCACACATATCTATCCAGAGGTAGGGTAGCCCTGGTCGGTTTAGCCTGATAAGGACCTCGTGCTCTATATGTATATAAGGAGCTCTGCTAGCCATATTCTTCAATAGAAGCAAGGCTATTTTAACACTCTCTTCTGTACCTCTCTAATGTACGTGCCAATATTATCCCATTGCACCATTAGCCTAGCTAAAAAACATGTCGCCAGGAGCTCGGCTCATAGCTTCCTTGTTAAATAAATCTCCAAGTGGGTTTTTCATAATATTGTCTCCTCCATAAGACGAAGCCTCGCTCCAACGGTAAGTTGGCCAGCTGCTAATCGGTGATACTGCCAGGGCGAATCGAGCCAAGAAGCCATCTTCGCCGTCGATAGCCGGTACCAAGGGCCGGTCATTCGCTGGCACATGAGGACCATATCTATTGATTAGACGCTGTCGCATTCTATGCGACACCAGAACTTCTCGCAGCTTACTGTAGTCCCACTGATCAATACTAGCAGGTCCATCAAGCGTTATTTCAGCAATCTTCTTTTGTGCCACTGGATCATTAGGCAGCACCTTTTCGAAGTAGGCGAAAAATTCTTCCGTACTAAGCAATTTCAGTTGCTCAATAGCTTCTTTCTGGGAAATCAAAACTTGTGGTGGCAGAGGCAGCGTTTCCCTTTCGCCATTGCTAGAGTGAAAATACACATCCTCAATATACAGGGTCCAGGTCAAAGAAGCTGTAAGCTGATCTGGTGCGTTGTCGAACTCTCTCTGAAAGTTTGCTTCTAGGCCGATCGGAGTGAAGATATATTCGTCCTCCTCTCTGATAACAGATTCCGCACCCTCGTTGGGGATCAACGGCATTAGCCTAGCAGTTGATCCGTGAGTAGATACCATAACTAGTTCCCAAGCCAACGCCCTCCGCCATGAGAAAGGGAGGGGGTAATGTGGAAGCCTAGCAATGACTGAAGCTGACGAATCAATAACTATGTCCCGTTCAACCGTTTCCAACTTGATACTCAATTTCTTGGGCCATCGTCCACGCTCCTCCGCTCCTTGCTGGAGAGCGACGAGAGCGGGGTCGTGCGGCGAAGCACCGAGAGCGATGACAATGTAAACGAAAGTGGGCCAGTCGCACTTGAGACCAATGAAAGAACAGTCCATTGCCCAGTTGACGTTGAATTTGGACGGGTATGCGCTTTGGTCCGCACGCAGCATCCAGTGCAACCTCAAAAAGCCCATCCAAGTTGAGCTTAGCCAGCGATCTTGCGTAGGTGGGAGGAGCACAGTGTTCAGGTCTATGGATGGTAGCTGCATCTGGGTCTGTAGTTGGTTGATTCGAAGTTGTGGCTCAAAGTAAGAGCACCCGACGGAGCCGGCGACAGGGTTCAAGGTAAGTTTGAAGAAACCAATTGCCCTATCGGGTATCGACAAGCGAAGGCGGCGGAAAATAATCAGGCTCGCGATCAAGTTCCATATCAGCGGCATGACTAGTTCGAGTCAGCTGGTAAAACGTTTGCTACCGACCAACACACGTACCACCAACGATTGTGAGCGGTACTCCGCCGTACGTGATCTAGCTGAGGGTCAACAGAGGCTAATCACCCTTTGATATACTTACGATATCTGATGCCGATGCCATTTCACCGTTGCTCGTAATTGTTTGATGGGAGGACACTGAAGCAACGTGAGGCCGCCACGCCGAGTGATTATGCGGTCCTCCGTGAATGGTTGTGTATATGCCTCAATTTTGTTGGTGTTCGAGATGAGCCAATTATACAATATTGCGAGACAGAAGCAACACAAGATAGTGACACGGGATAATTGGCCCCGCCGTCAAATGACTTTTCAGCTATGATTGCGAACTAGATATAATTGCCCGGATACAATCCCGGTCGTGGGGGAATCACACTTGGTTTGGCGGTTGAAATGGCTTCGATGCAAGCCATGTTCTGTGGCCCCTCCTTCGTGCATAATTTATTGGGTGGCCTCAGCGGCACCTCCGTCCGCGCGACCTCGTCGCTGGTGATCAGCACAGGTTCTTTTCATCGTATTGGCATGTCTCACTACCCCGCTTTGCCAAGATCACTGCTTAGCATGTACAGTATGAAAATAACTCCTTTTTCTGTATTGTGTCGTGTGCGTAGGCTTGGCCTTGGTCCGGGCCGGCTCCGTGCATATCAATATTGGCTTGGAGTATGGTGTGATTCACGTCGCCCACATGTGTTCTTCTTCCGTTGGCTAATGCTTGTTGTTGTTTGCAGATACGACACCGAGAGGGACAGCCCTTCTCTGAATCCCCTTTAATGATTCATGGGAATGCTTGAAAATACAACGCATTGACCCGGCCAAGAGTAAGATCACTTGTAGCCCTGGTCTTTCTTCCCTCGGCTTTAGAAAACGGGTCGCCAACAGCAAATTTCAACCATTCAAACAAAATTTACGAGATCGAGGGCATAATTTCTTGCCTTGTCGGAACGTCCTTCTTGTACACATCTTCGACTCCTATCGGAAATCAAGACCTAGCTATGGCTTCTTCTAACATGTTTGTCTTTCACATTACTTCACATCTATTTAGTTACTGATGCGCTAACCACTGAAAAGTGAACCGGCAAGAGTCACGTATCGCGGCTTTACCCAACCCTGCGAGAACTCTGATGAAACGAAGAACTTTACAGAGAAACTGGTCCGCGACCTAGGATACTTTGAAGATTGCCTCAAAACAGAAAAGCAGAGCATGATCGAAGTCCTTAACAACAGCAACAAAGATAAACTCAAAAGTTACCTACAGAAATTCCAAGATGGAAGAGTCGATACAAAGTCTATCTTTCGAATCCACGATCTCTGTCAAAAGCTGTCGGACATAAATAAACCCAATAAGTTTATAAGGTCAGAGACCATAGATCAGCTCTTTGGCGTAATCCAATGTACCCTATGCATTGTTTATAACCTAAAGGATTCTTCGCAGTCCAAAATAGGCACCGCCGTCTCTTCCCTAGAGAGACTTGGTACCTTTTTGATACTGGATGGAATTCCGTGGTACCGACTACCTATCGACGAGCTTTGGAACACCGTTGCCAATATACTTTCAATCACTGTCCAAGTTTGTACTGATCTCATCAAGTGTAGTAAGAACTCCACTAGCTAGGCCTTACCAGTCTAGGTGCGCTAATATTCCACAGAAACAGTGCGTGATGCGAAGCGTGTCCAGCTGCAAGACGCTCAATTGAGCAAGCTTATGGATACAATGGCAAAGTCCGCCAATAGCTTACCACCAACGGGGGAAGATATAGAGGAAATTGAGAAGGAAAAGGTCAGGAAAAAGAAGAATGCCGATCTCAAACATTGGCTGGAGAATCTTGCGAAAGGCTTGGGCATCGACAGACATGGCGCCGTAAGCAGATCTCGGCTCAAGGGTACTGGCAACTGGTTCCTTGAGAGGACTAATCAATGGTTATCCGAGGCATTCGTTCCTATACTGTGGGTTAAAGGGCGCCCTGGCGTCGGAAAGAGCGTACTGGCGTCTCTCTTTATCGACGATATCAGCAAGCTAATCCCGAGCCACACAAAGGCTCCGGAAAAGGAGCATCATTCAGGTGGGGTTGCAGAAAACAATGCATCCTCAACAGATTCATGCGGAGGTGACCCCCTTGTCAAACAGCCTAGTGCTTCTTTCAGGCCCAGTGCTCTAGCATATGTTTATTTTGCTTGGGATGAACGCCAGAACCAGAGCATCACCGAGATTTACGCCCAACTCCTGTTACAGCTTTTTGACACTGTCGAAAGAGTTAGAGACCTCTTGCAAAGGCTTAAGGATGACTACGAATCTTTGACGCAGAAGTCTGCAAGAGGTATTTGGGAGGCAGGCTTACCCGCGAGTCTGAGGACTATCATTTCAAAGCTACCTCAAAACGTTGTACTGGTCATGGATGCCCTAGATGAGGCACCCGATGAGGTGTATAAAGATATTCAACTACTTGTCAAGGAGATGTCTGAGGACTCCCCCAAGACTATGCTACTATCACGCCCACACAGCGAGTTGGAGGAAACTCAACTCAAAAGTGGTTTGAACATGAAGGTTCTATCGGTCAACTCCGAAAGAGCGGACATGGAGGCCTACATAAGAGATGCACTTCAAAGAGACCAAGGATTCGCCAAGATTGTACAGCGGAAGTTCAAGAAGTCCCGCGACATACAGAAAGACACAGAAGCCTTCTGCTCGAAGGTTTGCGAAACGGTACTTCATAAGTCGGAGAATACGTAAGCTACTTTGAAGAACACTATACTACCACGGCTAATGATGAGCAGTTTCATCTCGACGGAGTTTAGAGTTAAAGATATTTGCTTACAAAAGACTATCAAAGGAATTGAAAACTCGGCCAACAACAATAGTGCAGACTCGGGAAAGATATATCAACAGGCGTGGGAGAGAATCAGTGCAACAGATCTACCCCTGGCAAAAAGGGTTATTGGCTGGCTCACTTTCGCCAAAAGAACTCTGAACGTGGATGAGCTACTCGAGGCAGTCGTGGTACAACCCGGGAACTATATGATCGAGGAAGACGAAATGGTCTCTCCTGAGGTCATCGAAAAAGTTTGCAATAGCCTTGTTGTTTATGATGAAAGCAACAAAAAAAGACTCCGCCTGGCACACCAGACCGTTCAAGCATATTTCGCCGATCACAATGAGTTCAGGGACATGAAAGCGCAAGTATGCTACAGCTGCTTCACTTACATCGTTGTCATGGTCCGAATGCGACACCCTACTCACCTGAACACATCAGAAACGTCAAGTGACATGGAAGATGATTCCGGAGATTCTCAGATCTCCAGGCACTCTAGTCTGGACTTGACTCTACTAAGGGACCATCAGTTTGTTGACTACTTCGAAGATACAGAATCTTCTGGTGATGAATATTCGGTACCGCGGATAAACGAGAGATCTCTGGCAAGAGATATGAGTGACTTTGATCCACGTGGTTCGATTTCGTGGCCACGCGACCTCAGCCCATGGTGTAACCCTGAATTTGGTCTTTCAAATTATGTTGGAGAGTACGCCTTAGCTCACATGAAGGAAATTACTATTGATACGGAACTCCGACAGATTCTTGATGTGCTTTGCCGAGAGTATTGCTCACTGCGAAGACCAACAAGCCTGGCCATCCAATTCAGTAACCGTTCAATTCAAAGTCTGAACATTCTTCACTTGGGGGTTTATATCGGAGATTTGCAACTTCTCCAGGACCTCCAAAGCCATCCAAAGGCCGACCCAAATGCTAAGGATGGCCACGGCAAAACTGTTTTGATGTGGGCATTGTATTTCGAGAAGCCTCGCCTTGCCGACTTCCTTCTATGCCATGGCGCGGATGCGGATGTGCTGGATGGAAACGGCCATTCAGCAGCCATGTACGCCACCAACTACCATCAAGATGACATCGTTCCCCGATTGATAAAAGAGACAGCTCAAGAACATCTCAACTCCCCTGATCTTCTCATAGCGGCCACTTTGTCCAACAATGTCCGCTTCGTGGAGACTTTGATGCAACACAACATAGATTTGGACCGGATTTCAAAAAGACGTGGACAGAACGCACTCCATGTGTCTGCCATCATGGGACATTTAGATATTCTCAATATTCTTCTTCGAAAGGGCGCGAACCCGTTGATTGCTTGCTCTCGAGGTAGAACTCCACTCTGGTATTCTATTTCGTATGAGAGAGAGAACGAATTCGAAACACTAATGAAAGTCGAATCGAACCGAAGTTCAACTTTCAATCTTGAGGAGACTCGGTCTACTATGCTCGCTGATGATGATGGTGTTGCGCCACTTCACCTGGCAGCCCATGTTGACTGGTCGGCCGACGTTATAGATGCTCTCCTGCAGGGTGGAGCAGATCCTACTGCTGAAGATCGCAACGGTGAACTTCCACTTCACTGGGCTGTTCGACGTCGGCATGATCGATTTCAGCACGAGGACAGAATCATCAGAAAGATAAAAAAACTTGCATCGGATTCTCAGTTGCTGACTAAACCAGATTCGTGCAGGACAGCTATCCGTTACGCAGCAGAGCATCTTAGTATGAACGTTGTGGAATGTCTTCTAGACCTTTCAGGATTGAGCATAGCGAGCACTATCGATGCTCACGGTACTACGCTACTGAAGGTTGCCATGGAATATGGAAACCTTCCAATGATAAAAAGCATCATTGAACAGCCGAATATCGATCTTAGCGGCACGATCGCGACCAGCAATCGAGATGATGTTGTTAAGCGCTGCTGCGAATCAGAGGATGGTCTCGAAGAATTTGAAATGCTTACTAATACCGAGACTTGGTTTCTACATCAAACTTCTGATGGAAAGCCCTACAGAACTGCCTCAGGAGATACAGCATTACACAGCGCAGTGATGGGCGTGTCGGTGGATCTGGTTCGGCAAATTCTGAGAAAGCCGGGCTTCTCTGTGTCTGATCGGAACGTTTGTGGGGAGACAGCCCTCCATGTAGCTGCAAGGGATGGCAACCCTAGGATCGCCCACGAAATTGTTGAGATCTTGCTGGAGAGTTCTGAAGATTCAGATATAGCGAGACGCATCACGAATGGGGGCAAAACAGCGCTGGACTTTGCGTTGGAGCGAAGCGTCACCCAGGTGATAGCCGCCTTGGTTAAGCCACCATATAACGCTTGCGTTGGCCTTCCATGGGGCGAAACATCGTCCGGATCCTATATGTGGACTGATATGCCTTGGTACAAGGACCTGAGAGACATCATTCGGAACTCGCCAAAAACGCTTGAACCAACTTCACTAAATCCGCCAGGCAATTGGGAAAGGCGGCAATCTATCACAAACGAAGAAATCACCGTCAGTCAGTATTCAAAGGTCCGGCCATATGTTGTTCTCGAGGTTCCAGACTCCTGTAAAGTATATCGCGTGGTTTTCAGGACTGTAAGTCATGATCAGGGTAAGTTAACATCTTCAGCTTTATTACCAACTCCGGTTCAAGTACTAATGATACTAGGATGGAGTAATGAGAATGAAGTTAATAAACGTACGAAGGGCACCTACTTTGGCTCACGTACGTGGTTCGAAGTTGGTATTTCGAATGGTAGTGAGGATAGTGAAGATATCAAACAGCGACGCCACGTTCAAAGCAATGTCCATGCGGATGGCAGTTTCAAACAACATACCGTCATTTGGGATATGCAGGACAAGAGTCCCGGGATTCAACAATGGCTCCAAGGACTGGAAGGTCATGACAGAATTATGCTTTTCCCTAGAGCCTTTCAAGCCGCATGGGGGAATACAGTAAAGGAAGCGGAGATGACTATATGGTGTTTAAAGGTTTGAGACATTCTAATATAATAAGCCCATGAATAAATTTCGAGATTACTGGTCCAACTCGATACAGTGAGGTTTGGCTTTAGTGAGATATTTTGCACCTGAGCATAAAAGATACTATAATATCCATTCCAGATCCCATAACTCCTTCGTACATTGGTCTTCAAGGCCAGGCCACCCTTCTGACGACAGTCCTTCGTCTTCTACTGTCCCCTAGTTGACCGAGGCCTGGCTAAGGTTCTGGATGATGTTACCACCATCAAAGAGACCATTAGCGGCCTTGGCGCGGCAAAGGTCCTTTCCGCGCTCAATGACGTTGGCATCACACTGCAGGTTTGCCTGAGCAACGCAGCTCAGTCGGCCACCACCTATGACTATCGTTAGCTACATATTCCACTCAGTATTGACTGATGTTACTCACAGTTGTTTCCACCGGGAACGCAGCGACCGGCCTGACCGTTGGAAGCAGTGCAAGCGTCCTGCTTCAAGCTGGTGTTGGCGACACAGCATTCGCCGCTGGGAACAGGTCGGCCACCGTTCTGGCCATTCTGGCGAGTAATGAGGACAGCGCTGCGAGGGGCGTTGCGCACACCCTCAGTGTCGACGATGCCGGCGGAGGTAACGGCAGCGAGGCCGAGAACAATGGCGGTGATGGAGAACTGCATTTTGGATTGTTGAAGAAGGGGGGTTTTGTAGTTGGTTTCTGGGCGATTGATTGTGGTGAAGAAGATATAGGATGCGAAATGGATTAACCGACCAGCGGAAGAGAATTGAAAGTAGTGATTAGATGAGATTGTTGAGTGAGTACTGAAGATCCAAAGACCGACGACCCGAAGCTTGGGATTTATACTTTTCTCGTGAAGCAAAACACCTCCTTCAGTGCCTCGTTTAGAAGGTCTTGTGCCTCATTTAGCGCTGTCATCCAAAACGCGTGCGGCGTACTCTCCCTTTGCCAAGCCGTCGTCTCAAGACTCCTATAATAGCGTACCGCATATTTTTGTGAGGCTGGGGAGCGTTTGCTGAGACTGGATGAGACGAACAACGCCTGGTGTTCAGGTTGAGACCAATGAAACGGTTCCAAACAGGTGAAACAGCAGGTTACATCCATCTCTCGCTACCCCTGGCCTGGGCCCGGTAGTAGCCGCTTTGGGATTAATCCCGACATTTCGCTTCCTCCGACGTCAGAGAAGTCATAGCTGGATATATCCACTAACCCATTTTGAGCGTGGCAGCGGGGGTCAGCTTTTGTCAAAACGGGCAGGGAGCGAGTTAGGTCCCCAGACAGATCTGAAGTAATTATCTCCTTGAAAGACCATCCAACCTCAACAATTCCGGCTATTATCACAAATTTAGCCGCTTTGCCAAATGTTTCCAACTAATCTATTATTAAACAATTCAATGCCTAGCTAATGAAAGTTTTTCACGTCTAGACCTGGCGTAGTAATACCCAGGCTACCTTCTTTCTGATAAGAGGCCAAGGCCAAGCTTCTCTCAAGCTTACAATGATCAACTTTGCGATTAGCCATCTCAGGGTCAACAAGGCTATCAAACATCCCCATCCTTGGATTACGCCAGGTAGGAGTCTTGATGCCCCGAATCATCTTGAGCAAAGGAACAACGCGATGTCCCGAAAATGGCTTGTCCGGCTTCGTCATTGGGATATTGTTCTGATGCATTTCTTTAGTGAGATATCCCAAAAGTCTGCAGGAACACTCTAGACAGCATCCAACGCGTTGCGCTATGAGGTCGTCTCGCAACTGGTATAGGTGGTCGAACATTTGATCAAGCATTTCACAGCGCTTGTTCTCGATTGCTTCTACATTACATTAGTTACTGTATCTTTCTCGTGCACTGGGCGTTGGTCTTACCGAGCAACCTGGGCGGAATAGGCAGACCAGTCTCGGTGAGTGCATCCTTAGTAATCATTGCGATTCTTGTCAATGCCTCGAAGCATTGTTCATCCCGGACTACCCAGGCCATGTACAGCATAGTCATCTCCCTGTGGCCAAAGTCCCCTTTGTCCATGACGACAAGTCCGCGAGACAGCAAATATGGATATTTCTTCCCCTTCTTTATCCATGAGAGCCAGCGCTCCACGAATACATTGGCAACCTCGAAACAATCATAATAGTCGACTATAAGCAAGACCTGTGCTATGAGCTCCAGGTTTGGTTGCTGGGGTACATTGTAATGGTGGCCGTGTATAATATCAAGCACTATAAGGAGAGCTTCGGCGTTCCAGTCTGACGTTCTGATCTCCAAGAGTCCTTCGTCGTTTGGGTTCGATTCTTTAAATTCACCGTGGATCATCTTTCTGAAGACCTGCGATACAATGCAGAGATGCTTGGCAGAGATGTGAAAGATCACTTGGTTTGGATCGCCATTCTGTAGGTATGGCTGTAGCCATCTCATATCATCAATCGTTTCTGGCTTCTTATTGTGGTCAATCTGCCGCGTTAAAAGCCACATGGGCACAATGTTTTTGCGACTCGTGTTAGTTGATGATTCATCCTTATCCATTAAAATGTGGATTTGATTGAGATTCGGCTTCTGTAAAATTAGCAAGGCGTCTGCTTGCGGATCGAGCTTGAGAAGCGTTTCCTTCATGTTAATTTTTGAATCCAGATTAGCTGACTTGGAAATGGGTGCAGTTGCACAATTAAAAATGATAGTCTTGGGCACCAAGACCTTTTTCAACTATTCCATAGACCATACGTGAAATGGCGGCGCTAAAAGAAGCTTTGAGCCACAAATGATATGCAGGAAAAGTAAACAGATTTTGCTTATAGCCTGAAGACATAGAACGCCTCCCACAGTGATAATTAATTATACACAACTGCTCACAAGATACTACACTACCGGGTAGGGACCGTGTTTCTTGGTTAATAGTGGCGCTAAACTCATTCTGTAATGACATCTCCATTTTGTGGGTGACAGAGTGGAGTATGATTTAATGCCTGAGGCAGTATTAACAACAGAGCAGCGTCTCTTAAGACTTGTCTACTCGCAAGCTAGTATCAATGTAGAATTAGCATACTCCAAACAACGACTATCAAATGGCATTTTATGGATCTAGTGGCTCGCAGGCTTGGACAACCTCGGCTGTAGAATTGTTTAAATAGCCCATGTTTTCTCATCACATTTGGGGATAAATAATGTTCGCCCTTGATCAATCTCAAACAATTTTCACCACTGTCATAACGCGTCACGTACCGTATTTAACCGCCAATTAGCCGAATTGCATCACCATGTCTACGCGCTCACCAGTAAAAGTCACCGAATACGCGAGACCACGCGGCATCACCGCCCTCGTCTTTGGAGGCGCAGTATTCTCTTATTTATGCTTAGCTGGCGTCACCTTGATATCCGAAAACAACGAGATCTGGCAAACTCTCGACAACATCTCGCCGGGTAGCGCAGACACGTTTCGCTGGATTGTCAAGACTGGAGTTCCGCCACTTGTCGTGATACACTCCATCGAGGCTGTGGCATTTGACCGCACAAGATTAATGCCACATGGCGTTCCGAGATGGGGATTGTTATGGTGGAAGTGGGTTTTGAGCTGCTGGATTGAGGGGATCGGATGTTGGCAGCGCTTTGCGTCGGTCGTCAACGCGAAGAAGGCGGCAGCAAAGTAACGTAAAGAAGATGGACTCGGGCATTGTCTCAGACACATCCACCGCGTCGCTGATGCGCAAAATACGTCATGGATGCCTTGCGAATGTTGATGAATGAGAGTTGAGACGCGCTGGAGCTCAAAGTTTCTTATCGCCACCTTGAAGCGTATGGTGGAATGCTCTTCCAAATTCTACAAGGTCAATGGCAGCTTGATGTTGGAGATAGACTTGGCAGAATTCTAGCTGGTCAAGACCCAAAATACACTTTCACGAAGTCGTACTGAATTGAACATTTACGTGCAATCTTGATGAACATTCAAGCTCATTTCTTGATAACAAATAAATTAAAAAAGCTATGGAACTGATTGTGACGTGAACACAAAACCCTAAATCTCAACATAAGAGCCCGCTAAATCAAGATGGAAACAGCAGTAACCTCTGGCTGAAGAACAGGGTACTCAATAGAACCAGGAGTCTGTATCGCAGAGACATACTCAAATGCCAGACTCGCGTTCTTAAGCCGACTGTAGAAAACCTCAGCAGCATCCTTGATAGCCTCCGAGTTCAACTCCTTGTTCTCAGTGATGGTGCGGTCCTTGTTAACGTTGTACAGCGACTTGGCGTAGGTGATGAGGTTGTATCGGTCCTCAACCTTGAAACTCAGTAGCTCGGGCAACTGCGCAGCGAGAAGCCAGTCCTTCCACTTAGCGTCCTTGAGACCGATGGGGAGAGCATCGGTGAGATTTTGCTCCTTATAGCCCTGAAGATCGCTGAGGTTCTTGGGCAGAGGAGTGCAGAGCGCGGGGGGCTTGGAGGGGACAAAGCTGTAGTAGTAGTCCTGGAGGTAGTTGACCGCTGTGTGCTGGGGTGATGCAGTGTGGATGCACATGGTTACAGCGTCGATGAGCTGATCCACTGTTGTGATGGTGGGGAAAGAAGGAATCTTGCCACTGGTCTGAATCTCCTTGCACCAGTCGGCGATATAAGCTTCCTTAGCAACGACATCATCCGAAGTATACTTCGTCTCAAGAACAGACTTGACAAACTCCCTGATAATACCCCAAAGGAGGTACATATCAGTAGCATAAGGATAATTGCGGTACTTATCACCCTTCTCCCCCTCGATGTCAAAGCCTCGCTTCTTCAGATCATTGGGAATGTACTTATCCTGAAAGTTGAAATTCTCGTACGACCAGTTTACAAGTCCAAAAGCACCGACCTTGGGATCACGCTTGGCCCCAGAGGCGAAACCGGAGATGCGAGCGATGACGAGAGGGACCAGAAGCTTGCGCGCCGCGTCGTTGAGAGCAAGGGTTCGGAACCAATGCGGGCTGAGGATCTCGTAGAGAATGTGACGCTCGGGGATGGTTCGGTTGGTAGCGACGATAATGGCCTCCTCGACCATGTGTGTATCGACAAGATGGGTAGCGACCTCGTGTCGTGCCCAGTCCGCTGTTTGGGCAACGGTCTTGGCGTATCTCCAAGGCCAGTCGTCCTTCTCAGCGATCTTACCCTTGTCATCGGGGCTCAGTCTCTGGTTAAAGATGGTGACGGAGTTATCGAGAGAGCCCTTGTAATCAAGAGTGATGGCCAGTGGGTGAAGGCGGCCATCCTCGTGAAGCTGGAAGACAACGACCGAGGCGGCAGCATATCGATAGCTGGGCTGGCCGTTAGGATCAGGGTTCGGGATGGTGTTTTTGAACTCTTCGTCTTCCTTGACGCCAGTGGCCTCACGGAAGTAGGAATAATCCTGGATCAAAAGATCCTTGCCTTCCTCGAGAAGCTTCTTAACTGCGTCGAGGCCTTGCTTCTCTGCCTCAGCAATGTAAGCCTTGATCTTCTCAGCAGGAGCAGTCTCGATGGTCGATGGGTTCACACCGCTGAAGTGCTGCTGAGCGAACTTGGCATCAGAGTACCAATCATCGTGTTCACCCATGTTTCTGCCCTTCATGATATCTGCGTTCTGGCTTTGCTTGACGCCATTGACAACAGCACCGTTGGAATTGACACCCTGGCCATCAGCTGCTTCTTTATCTGGCTGATTGTCCTTGCTCCACTTCTCAACGTCGGCAAGAGTTGGCCCGACGTAGGGACCATCGGTTGATGAAAGTTCCTTGGGAATGATGAAGGAGAACATGAAAGCAAGCTTTTGGACAAAGGCAACCTCGGTCTGGTTAAAGATCTGTCCGACGCCGTCTTTTCTGAGAACCCCGTCCGCACTTTGCTGCTCATCCTGAGGAAGGGTGTTTAGATGGGGAGGATAGCAATCGCTGGGGTCGCTCCATTGGTAGACACTCTGCTTGACAGTGAGATCACGCTTGACGGGGAAGATGGGCTCAAATCCTTGAGTATCAAAGTGAGAGGCGGCCCTGTCGAGCGTTAGCCGATAGGAAAATAAAACAAAGTAGATTGTCTTGCTTACGCTTCTTCGAGAATCTTGTACAGCTCAGTCAAGGCCAATCGGGTACCCATGTAGGTACCAGTCTGAAGACCCTTGCGCGCAACAAGCTTGCCATCGAGGGCACCAGTCTTGTCAGTGCTGAGGACGATACCCTGTCTGAGAAGCTCGTTCAGGAATACGCCCTTGTCCCAGACCTCGAGAGGATCGTCTTCAACAGCATAGTTGACCTTGGAATTGAGAATCTCGTCCAATGTCAACTGAGGAGGACGAGGTGCAAGAGGAGGTGCGGCTGCCATAGTGGAAGATGTGCTTGCTTGGTAAAGAGGAAGATGGAATGATGAGGGGATGAAGAAAGTGACTAGAGATTTTGGTTGATGCTTTATCAACTACTTTATATATCTTATTTACCTTTCCATCTTAGTTGCTCTGCAAATATGGAAACTCGTGGCCGCTGACCGAAGACTGACCCTCAGCCAACATCGCCTTGGCGTTGAAGACAAACAGTCCAGGTCCGTAAGCAGATGCTGGTCCATACGAGTCTAGAATATGCGATGTTTCGGATCACAAACTCAGCTCGCCACAAGAACAGAACCATGTCTCTCAGCCAGCCACGGGCCCATAGCTGCATCTCAAGAAAATGATCGGGCCTCGTGAAGGAACACAGTCTTCGGCTAGTTAGCTTCGGTAAACGAACAGATGGCCCCAGACCGCGCGGCCCGAGCCTGCATCGAACTAGGTACCTAAGCGTCCAAGGCCATTCGCCTCACCACGCACCAATGCTAGACGACAATACTTGCTCAAACTATCAACTGCAGGAAGTAGCAGGCGGACAAGCCGATCAATTCAGAGCGCGAATCTGAGTAAGCGCGAAAGCACACAGCGAAGACCCTGCTTCAGCAATTCCGAATGAAGGCTTATGCATATAATCAACCGGGGCTATACGAGCTAGCTGGCCACTCTCTGAGGGGATAATTGACAGCTGCGCAAATGAGCGGTGTGCATTTGGTCATCACGCTCAACAGATCTAGGCTCTACTAGATCTCAAACTGTTTCAGTTGGCACTAGTTCGGCATGTTATCTTCTGCAAAACGGCTAGACTTTTCTACTGTGGCTGGCTAGTCGTACCAGAATTGGCATTGGGGCTCATTCTAGCGCGTTTTAGGGTCTTAGACATGGCTGGAATAGGCTACGTGGCCTGAACTAAGAACAAAACGGCGGGATCCGCAACTGCAGCGACTATTTGGTCTAAAACCCATTAACGCACGATCTAAGCGTCGCTATACGCAAGGTTGGTTGTCCAGCCCAATCATAGCTGAAGAAAAGGTGCTGACGTTCAAGCTAGGCATGTGTGTCTTGAATTTCGTCACTAAGCCACGTTATTATCGCAATGGCGATAGAACCATCCCCGCGTATAGCATCCGATGTTTCGGACCATTGTCCCCGCTTCGCCAAGTCTTCTCCGGCAGCCAAATGCTTTATCACGACTCTACATGAAGCTGGAACTTTAACTAGCTCGGTATACGAATATTACATGTATGCCGCTATTGGAGGGGTAAGATTCTTGTTCCGTGGACAGTTGATTAGCGTAAATAATCCCTGGTAATATCGAGCTTATCCCGCAGCACAATACGAGACGATATATGCTCCATTAGCGTTCTACCCCTCATGTCAGCATAAGTAATTTTGACATCGTTGTGGCTGGCTGAAATGCAAGCTGATGGAATCTTCGCGATGGAAACAAGTCTGGAACCTTAATCTTACTCCATGTCTTGACTGCAGGATTACTAGTGGTGGGCGATAGAGTCCGGAACGCCTCGCTCACCTTGGCAGCGGCCGCTCTGGAACAGTTACCATTCTTTCGTGATTACTCTGTTGGGTTGTGAGATGAGAACTAGCAGGAGTTGTGTGCTGAGTCCCTCAAGGTCAGCTTCGTCTTATGCTCAAATATCCGCTCTTCTCGCTTCAAACTCATCATCAGAAAAATTTCCCATCACCTACCTATCTACAAACTGCTTTCATCATGTCTGCGCAAATCATTTACCCCAGCACTGGTGTAGCTAGCACGCCAGACCAGACATCCAAATCTACCCCAAATGTTTCATCAACTGAGACTCAACAGCCAAAAGACCAGCTCCCTCAGGACTTGGTCAATGCTATGCAAGCAATCTTTGGCAAGCACCCGGGCTACCGAACAAGTAAGTATTTCCAAACGATCCAACCCGATTCCGGACTTACAATTTGCCTCTACAGCTCATGCCAAAGGTCTTCTCGTTGAGGGTACCTTTACGCCAACAGAAGAGGCCAAGAAGCTTTCCACAGCTGCTCACTTCAACAATCCTTCGACCAAGGTGATCGCACGGTTTTCTGTTGGCGGCGGTCTCCCCCATGTTGCAGACGTGGCCGATGGTGCTACACCCAAGGGCGTTGCTATTCGCTTCCAGATTGATGAGAACACTCACACTGATCTGATCAGCCACTCATTCAATGGATTTGCAACCCGAAATGGCGAAGACTTCCTAAACTTCCTAAAGCTCTTCGGCGCTGATGGGTTTACCGAGGCGCAGCTCAAGAAGGCCAAGGCTGGTGGAGGTGACTACTCCAAGGAGCAAAAGGCTTATGACCAGGCCCACGCTGCGTTTTTGTCTTTCCTTGGAAACCCCGAGCACAAGTCTGCTGCTGTCTTTGTTACCTCGGAGAAGCCCAATCCTCATAATTACGGAACAATCACGTACTACGAGCCCAACACTCACGTCTTGACCAATAAAGACGGCGACGTTACAAACGTCCGCTACCGTCTCGACCCTGCTGATGGGGAGCACCTTTACCCTAACAAGACACCTGAGGATAAAGAAGTGCTTGCGAAGCTAGGCAATGACTACTTGGAGGATGACCTCCGACAGCGCTTCCCAGACAAGCCAATCGTGCTTACCATTCAAGCGCATATTGCTGGTACGGACGATGTGCTAGATGACGCTACCATACCATACACAAGCAAGACTTTCATTCCTGTTGGCAAGCTGGAGATAAACAAGGTTTCGGATGACAATGCTGAGAAGCAGCAACAGATTGCATTCAAGCCTAACCCGGAGAAGGGCGGTATTGAGGGTATCAAGTCATCCAACGATCCCTTGATCCAAGCCCGGAAAGGTGTTTATTGGATCAGTTCGGATCAACGAAGGCATGAGAAGCAGGTTGAGTAGAATGCCGTTGGTGATAACCCTGGTAGCTAGAATGGATCCTAGCGACGGTTTTAGGCGCAGCTCTGGAGACCTGTAGCTTTTTCCCGCTCGCATAAGGATACCTACGTGCCAGAAGCAATGATCTGAGATTCACTTAAGAAGTCCTATTTACTTAAAGGTTTACTTATCATTTCTGGTAATAACAAGAAATGTTTCTATACCTATTGCTAGCCAGCTCAAGTTTAAGGGCACTTAGATCTGAGAGAGACTTGGCCGTGACTGTATATTGGCGAGCAGTTACTATTATTCTAACGTCTTTTCGAATATGAGTCTGGTGGAGTCTGTGAATTCAATGGCCCTGATCAGCTTAGCCCAATCGCGGCCCGCAACTTTAAACTCAAAAGCGCAAGGCAGCTTATAAAATGCTCTTATTATATACAGTCTTATTGGAGTACGATCAATTCACTTGCAAACTGCACAATAATGAATGTTATCCGATTGTTTTGTATACTTAAGAATATATACGGAACAAGCGCACGTTTCACTGGCACATAGGCTTATTCGTAAGTGTTGAGGATCTAGTTAACGCAAACAAGAGGATTGATTTTTTGGTAAGTTACACCCTTGTGATTTTCGAACAGCAAATTTGTAGATATGAGAGAAGCGAGGATTATAATAGACCAAAAAAGAAAATGCTTCTGACATTTAGAATCAATTATCATGCTTGATTCTACGGAGACGATTCCATATTTGCTGCGACAGCTTCATGTTTGCTTTTTCAGAGGAGACCGGGAGAAAATAGCTAAAACCTCGGGAAAGCCTCGGCCGACAAGCCATTCATGTCGGTATAAAAAAGTCCCCTAAGGCCTCCGTGAAAACGAGGATCCGCTCTTATCTAACTTGCAACTTTTTCCGCCTTCGAACTCCTGAACTAGCATGACAACGCTAGCGTATCCTAAGCAGTGCCCTTGCTGCGAATGCACTCTTCAATCACTAGACGACCTAAAAAGACACCTACGAACTCGTCAGGTATTTTTTATATACCCTATATTCCAGATCAGGATTTCTCACACTCTGTAGTCTCAAGTTCAAGCGCTTCAAGACGAGCTCTTTTGTGTTATTGAACGAACTGTGTTTGGTACCTCTGAGGCTATACAGAATATACAGTCGACAGACAACGCAGATACACGACTTGATGAGCCGGTTTCTCTATCAGAGATGCCTCAGCTACCAGAAGAACAGTTGATACTGGAGACTGATCCCCAGGTCGACTCTGAAGTGAGCAACATCGGCGATTGTTTCATCGATCTGTCTGAGAAGTGCTTTATGCAATTGCTCAGGGATGGGTCTCCGCAGTATATTGATGCACACCGAGTATCTAGCAACCAACGCTATTTCGAATTACGTGTTGTTTTCAAAGGGAGTTCTGAACAACGCACTGATCAACATACTGAACAACCTGTCCATTACTGGATTCCAGAGGCCGTGATTCAAGAGTTTGACAATGCTGCTGTTTGCACATACTGGCACGCCCGTTTGGGTCCCGACGGAGGGCCTGCAGGGCGCCCATACGACAAAGTTGATCCTCAAGTTCTCAAGATCGTTGATTATAAGGACAGTAGTCAAGGAGAGTTTTGGGTTCAGATTGTGGGAGATCCTATCTTCCATCCTGATCTTATACCTTCAATCGAAGAATGGTCAGAGGATCCAAAAGAACCAGAAGGTAAAGCTTTGTTCCGATATAGACCTACCTATATGCCCGTCGCTGAAGTACAAGACAAATGGCCTCGCCAGTACGAGCACTGGATGAACGGTGCAAAGTGTCAAGAGGATCGCAAGGCTCTCCAAGTAATTTATGGTCATCGAGAAAACCCAAACCACAAGCGATTCGAGGTCTCAAGGCTCGGTTTCAATTGGGCACCGAATGCATGGTGTGACGAGAGAATTGTCCATAATTCGCATCCTTTTGCTCTTCTTACCTACTTTAAGAGTGACCCAGAAGTGCGAACAGGGGGAAATAACACGTCACTATTTCCACCAAGAATATTCAAAATTGTGCGATGGCGTCGGGGTGATGATGGACAACTTCTTTTCACCTACCAAAAAATAGGAGAGTCTGAGCTTGAGGATGATTTAGAGGAGAGAGATTTGAAAGGTATAGAAAAACTTGACAAGAAGATGCTTAGTATATATAGGAAGAAAAACAGGTTATAAGAAGTAACCTTAATTAGGTATTTAAACTCTGAGCATCATACTGTAAATAGCTTCTATTAAGCTTAAAGAGATATATACTATACTGTTGTTGGTTAGCATTGGTGTGTTTCGCTACAGAAACCTAGAGGACCACGCCAAAGGAATCACAAGAGACCAAGTAGCGCACTGCCAAGCCCAAGGGGAACGGCAGCAACCTTGGCAGTCTCATGGCCCAGTCCTCATGAGGTTAAAATCCGTAAGTTATACCTTATTATTTGTCATAAAGGGTAATGGCTTGCAACTTAGAGTACTTTATCAATGCTTCACTGCCACAGTAAAGGAGGATGATTTAGTAATATCAACCACCGAGTACGAGACCTTAACTGCTTGCTTGCCTTTTTTGCGTGGATCAAAGCCAGAGATTGAATAGCCGCCATAACCCTCGAACAATTCGTCATCTCTGATACCGTCAGAGTATCGCGCAGATACAACCATGCCCTCGAGGTCAAGAGACTCACCGATTCTGTATACGCGTTTCTTGGGGGGAATTATCTCAATAGAGAGTAAGCTTGCCCCGCGAAGGGCTGCATGCTCAGCAGTCGTGAGAGACCAGATGTGGCCGTGTCGAATGACTCCGAGTGACAGGTCGTAATCAGGCTTCTGCGTCCAATCGATTGGCTGCCAGTCCGGCTTTCCAACATCCGCGGTCCAGTAAGGTTGGCATTGCTCTTCCATAAAATCTCCTGACGGCGAGCCAGCCCACTTTTGGTCTGCATACATGTAGTAGCCTTTGCCGCGATGATCCTCAAGGTTTGCTTTAAAGACCAGCGGACCCTCGGCGTACGTGGTGTTCATCGTGCGATGGGTGATGCATGTTGCAACGAGCTCCCATTCGTCTGGCTGTGCGAGGATAGATCGCGCTCTTTCTTGGTAGAGGTCTTCTGAATCACATGGTAGTCCATACCAAGTAAGATTTACTCCTGTTGAGTTGCGGTCGGAAACTATCCGTTGGTAGTATCCTTTCTCGTCCGGGATAATGACTGGATCCAGCATCCCATGTCCAGTTCGCGCTGTCATAACTTTTGCAGGGCTAAAGTTGACAAAATCCCGAGTCGTTGAATACAATGTCTGTCCGCCGGTCAACGGATAACGTCCATTGGGATCGCTTTTGTCACTGGAGTAGTGCGTCCCTTTTGGATACATGCTCGATGTCCAAAAGACAACAAATTCCCCGATTTCAGGATCCCAGATAGCCTCTGGGGCATATGTCATTCCAGCTTCCTCCGGCGAGACGAGGACATGGCGTTGTTGAGACTAGTTTCGCAGGTCGTCAGATTCCTAGACCTCAATGTAGCGACTCGCACCACTTTGAGCCCAGTCCCAGCCCTTCCATCCATACTCTACAGCGTCAACATTGAGATCAGTCGCAATGAGGAAGAACCTATCGCCCTCTGGTGTACGTATAACCACGGGATCCCGGGTGCCATGCATGCCCTTCGTAGAGTTGAGGACAGCTTTACCATCATTGGTGGCCACCCAAGCGGTCGGATCGTTACCCACACTCGTTGCGAAGTAAACTTGCTGGCCTATGTTGGAATTCGACCTTGCGAAGTTTGTCATGGCGTAACGGGAGAACTGGGCAACGTCAACGAATGGTTGCACCTTGACTGGAAATTGGCGACAAAGCGGTCGATAGCCGCCATCTTTGAGGCAAGCAGTCAAATGGACCGCGACAGCATCAGAGCCGACGGCCGGTCGCTTGACGACGCCCGCAGCAATTCTACCATGAGGCTTATCCGACACCACAGCTGGATGCGACGATTTCCAATGTATGTTTACACCTGGGTACGCTGGTAGTTCGGTTGGGAGATGCAGATAGCCACGAACGTTGTCGGAATTAGGAATAACAATGGCGTCTAGTACCTTTGTGCCAGGTAAAGATGAATCAATGGCAATGCACAAAGAAGACACAGGAAGATTTGCAAGTACCAAAGCACTTCGGATGTTCGTAACGTGGAGAGCCATGTTCTTCGGACAACACATTTGTCATAATTGGAGCCAGCAGTAATTTCTAGAACGGTCGGATAGCCAACGCATCACACTCTTATCTCAAGAGAGGGTTCTTCATGATGCAGTGAGGATGGAAGTCATTCAGGCTGCGGTAAGAATGCCGATCTTGCCACAATTTCGACAAACGACTTGTTTCTGATCTATGACATTGAAGGATTTATCCTGCGGGGCTTTGATAAGACATGTAATATTTGCCAAAAGACTATAAGTACAAGTCAGAGATCGGAATTATTTAGGCAAAAGTCAATTATCATTGTGTACCGTCTGGCATACCGTTGGCTCATGCCTCTAGACGTTTGCGATGTCCGGACAGCATGCCGAAGTGACAAAGCGGCAGTTTCTGTGAGAAAACAAGAGTGATGGACAGACCGAGCAGGATCTAATATTCATTATTGGTTCGGCTGTTGGTTGCATCTTTAGTGCCCCGGGTCTTGTCGAATCTCCCCGCATACCCCGCATTCTTGTCCGATCTTAACGAATTGATTGTTTGTTCGTTGAGGGGCTCGAGATTGTTCCCGGCTATACCATGATCTGCAATGAGTCCAAATTCCACCAATTAAGACGTTCGCGTTAGAAGGGCTTATGCAAATGGCGACGATCCTATGCGAACTGATCCAGGAAGCCAGCCCTGCCATGTAGGTTATTTCTTGCCTCGTCATCGCGTTGATGGTATATTAGGCTGAATTCGTTTTGCGCGAGGCTTGTTTCTTCGAGTTCACATGAGCGTCATGTCTAGCCTTGTGCATACCTCAAATGTAGGGCTATAATACACTTTTCTAGGTAGTTAAGCCGTTGAATGATATAACTAGCGATATCCTCTTTGCTTTGTGAGTGATATTTTCTTAGGCTTCTATGTCCCTTTATCACTACTTCCTGTCGTCTCTTTCCTAGCGACCTCCGTAGGGTCATAAACAGGCATTATGGTATTTCGGACAGCAGTGTTGTCGTTTCTCGCACTGTATGACCTAGCTGTGGCTGAGACAGGCATTGATGGCTGGCTTCGCTACAAGAAGTTACCATACAAAGCCCCCGACAACTTCAAGCATCCCAAGAGCATCATCACACTCAATGCTACCAAATCCAGCCCCGTCTACACTGCCGGCACCGAGTTGCAAGACGCCTTCGCGGGCATATTTGGAGAGCAGATCCCGCGCAAATTCAAGGGCTGCGACCACCAGAACTCCATCATAGTGGGCACTCTTGATGCCTATGAGGATGCGTGCGGCAAGGCACATCTCCCCGCGGCTCTCGAGGAAGATGGGTTTTGGCTAAGCATCAAAGCTGGTTCTGTCAAGATCGTCGGTCATAATGAGAGGGGCGCACTCTATGGTGCCTATGAGTACGCATCCATGCTTTCCCAAGCCAACTTCTCAGACATTTCCTATGTCTCCAATCCGACCAACGCTATCCGCTGGACCAATGAGTGGGATAATATGGACGGCACTATTGAACGCGGCTACGGCGGCAAATCCATCTTCTTTGCGCAAAACAAGACCATGCCTGATAGGGCCCGGGTGAAGCAGTACGGCCGGTTACTGGCGTCCATCGGTATAAACGGTGCCATCCTGACCAACGTCAACGCTAACCCTATTACACTGAAACCGGACAACATTCGTGGACTTGGCGAAATCGCGTCAATACTAAAGCCGTACGGCGTGCAGATTGGCCTTGCACTCAACTTTGCTTCCCCGCAGACTTTGGGTGGGCTATCGACGTTCGATCCGCTCGAGCCATCCGTTATCTCGTGGTGGGAAGACATCACAAACCAGATCTACGATGAAATTCCATGATAACATTATCCTTCAGATGAAGTACGGTCCGCTCGATTTCCAAGTTCGGGAACCTGCACATCCCTTATTTGGGTACTTTAAGAATACCAACGCTGGTATCGAGCTTCAGATCTCACAAGAGTACCTCGGGCAGCAAGCACATACCGTTTATCTGGCTCCTCTCTGGAAAGAGATATTAGATACGGATCTTCGTGTTGATGATAAGCCATCCTTCGTACGAGACATCATCTCGGGTAAGCGGTTCAACCGCCGGATCGGTGCATTCTCAGGTGTAGCGAATGTTGGGATGAGTAAGACGTGGACTGGTAGCCATCTCTCTATGTCTAACCTTTATGCGTTTGGCCGCTTGGCCTGGGACCCTACCGACGATCCCGAAGTAATCATAAGATCGTGGAGTCGTCTGACTTTCGGGCTTCATCGCCAAGTGACAGATATCGTCACACGCATCGCCATGGAATCGTGGCCGGCATATCTGAACTACAGCAGTGGCGATCTAGGACTGCCGACCCTTACAGATGTTACGAATAACCACTTCGGGCCGAATGTTCGAGCTGGCGATGACAACCCTTATGGTATTTGGACTCGATCTGATTCATTTTCTATCGGTATGGATCGTACTGTGGCGAATGGTACAGGCTTCTCCGGTCAATACCCTCCCGCTCTTGCAAAGAAATTCGAACACATAGAAACCACACCGACAAACATGATCCTATGGTATCATCACGTCAACTACACGCACAAGCTTCCAACTGGAAAGACAGTAATCCAGCATCTCTACGATGCCCATTATGCTGGGGCCGAAACGGCACATATCTGTCCCACGTTATGGATGGGAGCACAAAAATATGTCGATGAAGAACGATTCAATTCCGTTCTTTTTCAGCTCACTTTCCAAGCGGGTCATTCGATCGTGTGGAGAGACTCCATTGTGGACTATTACCACAACCTTACAGGCATTCCTGACGAGGCGGGACGTGCTGGACACCATCCATGGCGTATAGAGGCCGAGGCTATGTCTTACAGCGGATACAAGACCGCGGTGCTAGACCCTATGGAGTCTGCCTCTAATGCCACGGCTCTCGTAACACTTGGCAATAGTACAGTGGCCACTGCTAGAACAGAACTCGACTTCAAGCCTGGGAGATATGACATCGCAGTTGTTTATTTTGATATCCTCGGTGGGACTCCACAGTGGGAAGCATACTTGAACGGTAAATCGTTGGGGAAGTGGATTGGCAATCTGGAATCAAAACTCAGCCGCGCAGCAACAACAGAGCCAGATGGTGCTTCCAAAGCGCGTATCACGTTCCCAAACGTCAAGATTGCCAAAGGGGATATCTTTAAGGTCGTAGGAAAGGCGAACCGCGCGGAATTGGCACCTCTTGATTTTGTAGCATTTCTGCCCCTGGGAGTTATTGATTGAAACAATATTGGCTTCGGATACCAGAATAATGCAAGGTAGTTAAAGTAATGCAGTATGCCATTATGCTTGAATGTTACTGGTAAAGTACCGCTGCCTCTTAGGGCCCTCTTTAGTGGGAACAGTCTATCAACTAGGAAGATTTGCTTAGATCTCCATCTTTTGGATCGGGTTTTAGGGCAGACTAGGGCGTTGGCGTCATTATTTGTAAGTTTGGGGAACGGCAAAATATTTTAGTAACTTTCATAATGTAGATTGCGGTGCCTACGGGGTCTATGTAGCCCTGAGTTGTTCGGGTTCGTGCGAGGCGAGAATAGCGTGAAGCGAGCATTCAGCTAATACTTCATATAACAGCGCGTTTGCAGAGACAAGTAGTTATTATTACAGCCATCTCTTCTAGTCTTCGCGTTTAGGAAGAGGTTCAGTTAAATCAGAAGGACTATTTTACCCGGTAATACTATCTACAGGTATAGACTGATTCGCAGCAACCATGGGCTTAGGTGGCCACTCTCCAGCATACGGTATGACAGCCCTGAGAGACCGATCTCAGATAGTACGTGGGAGATGACCGGTGTTCCTGCGTAACCTGTGCTAGTGTGGAAGCGAGTGGTGTGGACCAGACGGTCGAGGGCTTTTCCAGATGCTCTACGTTGTTCCCCGTTCTCGGGATGAAGAGAGAATCTGATGGCGAGACCAAAGCCCGTTTCAGACGTTGACATAAGATTATCTTCTGCTGTGATGTATCTTCTTTGGAACACGGCCTTTAAACAATCCCCGTCTTGTGCATTCTTGGTGGCTATAGATAAAGAGTTACGAAATAGACCTATACCTTTGGAGCGACGGCTATGGCGCTATTGGTTAGTACTTGAACAACCTTGTGGCTTTTACTAACTGATAAATCGGATTCATGCTACTATCTTTGAAACCTCCCTAGTCCCCCTGGAACTGCCTCGTCCTTACCTACAATAACTTGCAGCTTTAGGATGGAGATAAGAGTGCATATTTTAAATTGCCTTTTAACTGGCATAAGCTATTGGATTTTTGCACGTCTTTGTTACAGTAGAATGATAAAAGTGGCAAATAAATACAACTAGGTCTTCTTCCATTCATCAATAATTATCTGCCACTCACCCTGCTTAATCGCCTGTTCTTTCATCCTCTCCTCCCACGTCTTAAGACATGAAACCCATGCGTTAATAAAGCGAGCTTTTTGACAGTCTTCAGCATTCAAACAGTCGTCTCTTGCCCTTGCATCAAGTGACACTACCTGATCCCTCATTTCGGATGATAAATCCTTAAGGTGATGCGCTGTACTGCCTCTATTCAGTAAAGTTGAATGTGCTGTGATCAACTCGACATATTGTACTTGAATAGCAGCTTGAACCTCCTCCAGTTCTTCATGCCATTTGTACATTTCAGGTGTAGGGCGCATCTCGGAAACCTGACCATCTTTGGCGATTTCTCTGTAGGCACAAGTACGCGCGTTTTGGTCATCCATGTACTCAAGTGAACTTGCCACAGCTTGCTGCACCAGGAACCGCTCCACCGTTGCCGCTGCCTCATACCCGGCGTTACCGCCGTCCATGAACTCGCCTCCCACCGAAAGAGGAACCGCGCTCTCCATGGTCGCCTCGGTGACATTCGCAGCGGCATCGCCAGGGCCGAGCGCAGCAGAAAGCGAATCAATCTGAGCTTCGGCGCCGTGGACGAACCCATCTGCGAAATTGCTGGGGTCCGCCATAGCTGAGTCTGCTATTTCCCCCAGACCATGCGGCGGATCGAAGATTACTCCTTGTGCCGATGCTCCCTCGACTCCCATGGCTGCTATGTCACTGAGCAGGACTGATGTACCAAAGCCAACACCAGCCGTTAACACATTGATAAGGACAGGTACCATACGATCACGTAGGTTGCACTCATACGGAGTGATCTTATATTTCTTGATGATGCCATTGATTACGTCGAGCTTCGAGCATGCTACCCAAAGCTGTCTGAAGCCGACAATGGATGTGATGGTCGATAATCCCATGGTCGGAAGCCAGAGGATGGCTCCCATGCCAATCTTGGTGGAGTAGCCATATATTTGGCGGTTCTTGAGCACCTCTCGCTCTCGTATGTCGTTCATTCCTTGGGCTGCAACTAATGCCTCGAGCTTCGTCTCATATTCGAGGCGGTTGAAGTAAAGTGATTCTTGAATTTTCATTTCTTCTGTTTGCTTTTTTGTCTATGAGATTCCTGTCAATGACTGTCAAGCTCACACTCTTTTGTACGGGACCCCTGCTTTCAGCTTTCAGCCTCGCCGGGGTCTTGAGGGTCTGATCGCTGTTGACATCACGCCATGGCGCTGTGGCTGGGTCTTAGTCTCAGACAGCGCCGCGGAGATGGCTCGAAATCCCCTCAAAATAGAACTAGGCGTCAATCTTCTGGGCCCCATAGGCTGTAAAAGTTAAGTCTTAGCCCATTGATTGTCCATACTCCGCTGGTGGACGGAGATGGCTGAGGGATATGGAATGTCTGTCGGTCACATTGACTCCTTCATGCAAACTCTAGAGAGATTACTCTCCTTTCTCGCCATGGTAGTTTGCTGCCAGATTCAGACTCATGATAGCACTACTACAACAGGGTTAGATACAGTGTGCTAGACTCTGGCCTGGGTACAGGGTAAAGCATCTCATTTAGGAAAGGTAGCCCAACTCACCAGCAAGCTTTCAGCCCATTGTCCTATATATGTCTCAGTTATAATTCTTTTAGAAGCTGGAGTACTTTCAGCTCCGTCTTGCAACGGGGCATTCCTGATGTTTTCATTTCAACCAATACTACATCCTTCTGTTATTTAAAAGCTCCAGGGGTTGCTGGATGTCGTCTGCAGGTTAGTACTTATCTCAAAACAAAGAGGATAAACCCTACGACAGACCATAACTCTGTCTCAGAAAGAACATTAGTCGACAGAGCTATAATTGAGCAATAGGGAACTTCTATAGCACGGTGCGAGGCTCGAGTCATCCTTTCTCCCCTGTTCCTTCTCTCACTTGGTGTATTTGTTCCATGCCACAGGTTCGATCACAGTTGAGGGAGGAGAGACGGGTTTCGAGAGAGAGATCATCCAGATGACCTTATTTTGAGTACGGGCGATGGTATGGGAGCAGTTGATATACTGCTCGCTCGTTCGCGCTGTCATCGTGTCAGCCTTGAAATCTAAAGGACCTAGTTGGTGAACTCAATTTATTCCCCTTCAGCTGGGCAGGATCCTTGTGCACATTGTAGACAGACGTGTCATAAAGACGACCTTCGTCAACTGTGATCCGAGGTCGCGTCTTGCAGTATAGTCTGCAGATTGGAAGCAGCCTGAGTAACCTCCTTGGTATTTCTATTGAACTACTACACCAAAACGGTGAAAAACGTAAAACTAACGCCGACACCGCCGTGACTGTCCGGCCTCGCATTTCAGAAATTTCAAGGCGTCTTCTACCAAGATGTCGGCTTCACCCTTCACCTGAGGTACTGCCGTCTTGATCAGAGATGTTTATGGCATGATCGGTATCATAGGTCAAGTCACCTACCTCGTCTTCGTGGCCGATAAAATGGCTCGCATTCGCACCCTCTGGTCTGGGTCTACTGTGACTTGCGTGATGATTTCTATCTGCATGGCTCTCAGCTCAGAGTTTGGATCTTCAACTAACGATAACTAGGCTGGCGCGAGGCGTGTCGTTGTATTTATCTTCCTCTACTCTATGAGCTATGCTATCTCCTTCAATGTCATGCGATCTTCCAATTCTTCTTGAGGACTAAGGGTATGGCACTAGCTGTAGCGACTAAACCGATGGTGGCTATTATTTTGTCTCAGCTAACGCCATCGGCTATTGCTAATATCATCTGGTGATACGTCTATGCTGTATCAATACGTTACTTTATAGAGTAGCTAACTATGTATAGATACTATTCGCTCTTCATTTTATCTAATGCTACTGCTGTAGTGTTCAACTGTCCTCCCACAACGAGGCTGGGGCTTGCATGGCTAATCGTTCTATGCCTATAGGGCTTCATACGAGCTACAGCACAATGCCTAGACTTTGCAATTATGATCCTTGGCTACAGTGCCAGTGAAAATATGCTGAGGCCGCCATATTGCGGGTGATTGAGCTATATCATGTTTAGCTTTCAATCTAACATTGCTGTGGGAATGTAGAAACTCACCCATACTTTCTCGCCAATGAGCCATAACCCCAGGCGAACGTGACAGACAAGAAAGTGACAGAATAGTATCAGTTTCAATGCCCCTGATTATAGAGTCAGTACGGGTAGGATAAAGAAACAGGGGGTTTACAAACAAGGCAGTATACAAGAAGCAGCCGTAAAGGTCTGCGTTGGCCTTGAGGTTTCGCGAGATAAAGTACGAGTCTTCCTCAGCAACACGGTCAATCTCCATAGCCACTCTGAGAAACGAATTTTTGTAGACATCCTCCTTGTACTCTTCGATGAGCTGGCGAACAAGCTGCCCTCGAGGGTCCTTAACCTTGTAAATGCGATGCCCGTACCCAAAGAGACGGTACTTCTTGGCCTTGACATCAGAGATAAGCTGGGGCACGTTTTCGACGCATCGGACCCTCTCGAACTCCTTGTAAGCCATCTCAACAGCCCCTCCGTGAAGAGGCCCGTATGCTGAGGCCACGGCGGCAACGGTACACGATAGAGGATCCTGCAATGTGGAAGCTGCGGCGAGGAAGACGGCAGTTGAATTGGTCATTCCATGATCGGCGTTGAGAACCCAGAGACGCTCGAGACAGTGTTCTATCTTGCGGTTTGGAGTGATGCTACTGCCTTCTTCCGTCAGACCCATCATTAGCAGAATGTTTCCGATATATGACTCATCCGGGTTAGCTTGGGTGAAAGGGCGACCTCTGCGATAGCAGTATACCATAGCGACAGTGGTGGCTAGTGCAGCCAGTGTCCTAATAATGGCATCGTCAACTTCTTCCATGTTTCCCAGATATGCGGGCTCGCTCGATCTATGCACTGCTTGAGATCCCTTGTCATGAGCTGCAAACGCAGCAATGCCAGCCAAGAGCATAGGATGGGTCAGTCCATCTGGACTAGGTGTTGTTCCATGTTAGCTGAAGGATTGAACCTTATAGTTGTTGAGTTGACTTACGGAAAAGCTTTGATTGCATTTTCTACTGATTGTGGTGGTTTCATATGGGAAGCAAGTTTGCGACGAAGATTCATCTTCTGTTCTTGTGTAGGAAGAGTTCCCCAGATAATAAGATGAACCACCTCCTCATAGTTGTTGTTGTGGAAAAGATCATCAATCGTCTTGTCTCGGTACTGCATATGGCCAGCTTTACCATCACTGGAGCAAGGTTAGAACACAGATTCAAGAGGTCTTTTCCTTTTTTACAGGCTTCCTCACATGTAGGTTATAGATGTCTCAGTGACAGCGGTATTCCAGAGCCCCTTGTCGAGAACGCGAAGGCTGTTGTCATAGTGATCGGCTATCTCAGCGCCAAAGCCTGCCGTTGTGATTTGAATAAAGTCCAGAGCTTTTACGGCATTATTCTTAATCGGAATGCTATAGCTTCTGCCTGTACGACTGTCGGTGACGCTGAGTGTACCAGATGAAATTGAGTTATCGGCGTGGCCCATTGCTTTCTGATAGACCCATGCGCCTGATAAAACCAATGAACGAAGGATCTTGCGGCACCTTTTGATAACGGGTGAGAATGAATTGTCCATAACGAATAGTTGTGCCTTGGCGACGAATCCAATTTTCCTATTTTGCAATACAAGTCTTTGACCAGTTGAAGCAAAATGAGAAACCTGCTAGGAAGATAGATCCTTAATCCTGGGAAACTAAGGTTTGATAGAGTATAATGAAAGAGCCTTGGGTCAAAGACACTCAAGACTTGTACTCTAATAGCTGTAATTGTACGGCATCAAGATTTTGCCTTTCTTATCCAGCATTAATATTAGGCCATCTTCCTATCACAACTGATCTTCCAACAACAGGCATTCCCCGCATTCTAGACAAGAGAGTGCCATCAGTGGAAAACGTTTGCCGTGTTGGTTGCAAGTACTAGTCGCAGAGGGGGAGCTTTAGTAAGTAGTTCCCGATCAGGTCAAACTTAGTCAGATTTGAACAAGGATATCAAACGTTATGCATGTCGGAACGCGGCCGGTCAGATCAAGTACGCAGTCAGGTCAGAGATAATGTCAGCATTAGATAATGTAAGTTCTGAGGACGGGTAACACGGCGACGTTTTGCTAGCTTTGCGGAGACTCGGCACTACTACTCCGTACATGATTAGCGGTAATGCTCGCCGACTAGTGAAATGGAAGGCTTTGTTAGTAGTAAGGAATAGCTAAGGAGTCTTTACGTGCGACAATCACTACTCGAATCTAATAGAATCAGAACGGGATAATAAAGTTGATCTCCAAGTGGACCGCATAGCCGTCAAGATTTGTCTGTTCCACTCAGAATCTCTGCTCGCAAAATGACTACAGGCACGACATACCAGTTTTTACGAAACACAAATTTGGGCACTATTGCTGAAGTTCAGGTAATTATCTCCTTCATTTCTGGTACAAAGTAGAACTAACTAGTTATACAACTATAGACATCGCCGAGACACGAAAATGAACCTGATGCGTCCTTACTCATCGGAGACCAGGAGGCGCCAGTCTGGCAAAAGATCAACAAATGGCTGCCACGGCGAGACGCTCATCAAGACTTTTGGTGGGACGTCACGGGAAGACACCTTGTAACAATGCTACACGAGGCCGGCTACCCATTGTCGCGCCAGTACGAATGTCTTTTATTCCACTACTACATCATTGTTCCTCGCATGGGTCCGAGGCCTAGCTCCTCTGGTCAGCCTGTCTTCAAGAGCTTCATGACAGACGACTTTTCACCTATCGAGTATAGTTGGAAATGGGGCGATACCAATGCTGATGCGCCTAGCATCCGGTTGAGTGTTGAGCATATTGGACCAAACGCGGGTACTGCCCTAGACCTCTACAATCGGGCATCGACCATTGAGGTCATGGATCATCTACATGCCGCAGACCCCTCCATTGACCCTGTGTGGTTCAAAACGTTTCTACATGACTTTGACCCTCATAATAACGAGGCTGGCCAAGGAAACTGGGGAAGTTCCCTTTTCACTGCATATGAGCTCGGCGCGGACAAAATCGCCGCCAAGGCCTACTTTATACCGAGGGATATTCAAGTCTGCCAGGATTTCTTCATCCATGGCTTTGAAAGAGCCATGAGAAATGTCTATGGCAACGATTCAAGCTATCTTTCTGCCTTTAAAATCCTCTCCAACTTCCTTACCACCGATCCCAACGGTCAGACGCTGCGAATGCTGATCCTGGGCATTGACTGTATGGCCCCAGAAAAGTCACGGATCAAGGTCTACATGCGAACTCCCGGTACCTCGCTCAGTCACATTATTTCTATCTTGTCGCTAGGTGGAAGGAGGCCTCTTTCTCAAGACTCTATCGATGAAATCAAGGAGCTGTGGTGCGCTACGCTGGACCTCGATCAAGACATATCGGACGACGACGATCTACCAAGGATAGACCATGAAACGTCCGGTATGCTGTTTTACTTTGACATAAAGCCTTCGTCGCATTTGCCAGATGTGAAAGGATATATCCCCGTACGGCATTATGGGAGGAGTGACCTAGCTATTGCACATGGGTTGATTGGATTCCTTGAGAAACGTGATCGGGCTAAGTACAAAGACCAGTATTTGGAAATGCTCAAAGGCTTTGCTGAGCAAGCCGAGTTGTCATCCTCGCGAGGCTTGCATACCTACATTTCTTTTGGGATTGGCAAAGCCGGTCATTTGCAGCTGACATCTTACTTTAGCCCTCAGGTGTATCACAGACTAGCTAAAGCAAAAGCAATGTAGCTAATCAATTTATTGCAACAGCCTGAGACTTGGTTTAAAAACATTTCGATTAGTGTAATTCTGTGGTAAATACAGGTCTGATCTCTAATATGAACATTGATGTTTTCGTCGCATCCTGCAAGAATAAGCTCAGCGGAAACTGTGTCGAACCACTTGAAGTGGTTATGGCGAGGACAGGTCAAAAAAGTCCGCAGCGATGGTAGTAAAGAACAATTAATAATAGGTAAATATCAACATCTAGTCTTGCCAATTACTCTAGCACTACTCTAACTGGGTCGTCGATTCACCTGCACGGGTTTGCTCCATCTCCTTTTTACGTGCAGTCTCAGCTCGCCAGCCCGGCCCATGCCTCATAACATGCCACAGAAGTGGTAAAGATACGATGTTGAGGAGGGCGAAGACAGTCAAAGTCCAACCAGTTCCAATAGCGTTGATCATCGGGACCACAGCAGCAGTCGCGCCAGCTCCCAGCAAGCAACGCAACAGGTTATTCGAAGCTGTAACGGTGCCCGCCTTTCCCGGGTACAGGTCCAGCATAAGACATGTAGCACAATTCAGAGAAGCCGAGAGGCAAAATGCAATAACAAATAACAAAATCAGCGGCCCGGCTAGGTTGGTCTTGTAGTGCAGCGTCCATCCAAAGCCGACCATGCACGCGCTGCCAAGGAGTATCGTCGGCAGCGCGACCTCGAGCCTAGCGCGCTCGATGGGGAAGTTGGTGAGATCTGTCTGCTTGTTCTTGTCGGTAGTGATACCGAGACGAGTTGCGTGACGGCGGAAGTTGGAGTCGAGCATGCGGCCTCGGTTGAAAGCGGCGACGAGGCTGCCGACTCCAAAAGGAATAAAGCATAACGCTATTTGGAGCTCGTTAAAGCCGTAGATTGCGTGGAATTGAGAGGGGATAAGAGTGAGCGTCGCATAGAAAGAGCAGCAGAGTAATGAGCCGTAGAGCAGCGTGAAACCACACTCCCTTTCCAATAGCAGAGTGATTGTGCTGAAGGGGTTTGGTATCCAGCTATAAGCATCCCGAGACCCACCGAGCCCATCGCGTTCACTATGTGGTACGTCATCACCTTGTTTCATCGATCTTCGTTCCATGTGTACGTTTGTATAGCATCGATTCCATTTTTGTGGTGGGATAGACCCATCGCCCACAATTTCGCGGCACGTTTCGGGGAACAAGATGGCCATAGGAACTGCTACAGCGCCAGTCAACACGAATAGAAACCAGAAAACGGAATGCCATCCGCGATATTGAGCGAGCAGGCCGCCAGCTATAGGACCCTGATGAAGAACCAGTTAGCTCTCAATATCAATGCACGCCTGTGGAGATGAGAGATCACCTACAAGTGTCGGCCCCAGCATTGGAATAGCTGCAGCATATACTATATAGCTGCCACGCTGGGCAGATGTCGTGATATCAGTCGCCACGGCATTGGACAAAGCAGTGGTCCCACTACTCCCAGCGCTCTGAAAGCATCGCAGCACCAACAGCGCCGCATAGTTGTTCTGCAGAGCCAGCCCGAGGTTCGCCGCCATGTAGAGTACGAAGCAAGCCATGTATAAAGGTCTTCGACCCACGGTGTCGGATAGCTGGGCCGTGAATGTTGGTGCGATAGCCTGAAGGACCAAGTATGTTGTGATAGATAAATTGACCTGACTATTTGTGACGTTCAGGTCCTTTGCGATGGTGTCGAGAGCCGGAAGGTATATTTGACTGGAGAGAGGAGAGAGTAGCGATGCGAAAGAGGCTGTCAGGATAATCAGCTTTCTCTGTTTGGGGGACCATATCGACCATGGCGCGTCGCCACTTTGGACAGCAGCGTTTGAAGGTTCTCTTGTAAGGATTGGCTCGGTATTAGGTGCCGTTCTCAGGATTTCGTCTATGCTAGGGCTTTCGTTTTCTGCAAATCGCGAGATCGCGATTTTTTCACCGGGGTGCTGCATCTTCAATACCAGTGGACTGGTGAAGCGAGTAGAAGAACGAGAAGTGATTTCTGGACAATTGAGCTCTGCAACACAAAAGGAGAGGGAATTATCACCAACACCACTGCCGCTAAGATACAACCACATTCGTTGGCTCCTAATTACAAGGGACTCACTTCCTGATGCCTGAGGCAGTATTTTTCATGTTGGTTGGTATACGTTGTCGACCGTGCGCCGAGGAGGACCAAGCGGCCACCTTTAGTCAAGCCTGACCTTACAGGGAGTGATAGATAGCTGCACGGGGGTGTAAGTCGGGTATTCACTGCCGATTACTCTACCACTGCCAAACTGTGTTGGATGCCCGTTTATCCGTGTCCGTGTCCGTGTCTGTGTCCGTTGCAACCGGGCCAATCGATCAGTGTTGGACATTTTGTCAGGCCTGTGTCGTACAATTTCAGCCGATAGTTATATCCTGTGAGAGACAAAACGGGGTCCGAAGCTTCGCTAAGCTCAGTCTTTGATACTTTCTTTGGTCTTGAATTGAAAACGGACAACTGTGACTGAGCAAAGATGGCCAAAGGAATGCGTTTAATTGACCAACAGCCTGAACCACCGAAAGATGGTACCAACATTGAGGTCCTTGTTCTGGGCATGCCACGCACCGGAACGCTCTGTAAGTCACCGTACCAAAATCTCTAGCACTGACTGACCCAATGCTACCAAATCAGCGATACTCGCCGCTTTCCAAGTTCTAGGGTACAAGCCGTTCCACGCCAGCATGATGGAGCAGTATCCCCATCTACTCCCACTGTACATGGAGGCGATGCAGGCCAAGTTCGAAAACACGGTAAAACCCTACGGCCGAGAGGAATTCGACAAGTTGTTCTTGGGCAAATGGGACGTCTCGTGTAACATGCCCGGGTCGTTGATGGCAGACGAGCTTATCGCAGCCTACCCCAATGCCAAGATCATCCTCACCACGCGCGATGTCGACAAATGGCAGCATTCTATGAAAGAATCTGTCGATGTGGCTGCTAAATGGAAGACGTTTGATTACTTGGCATCTTGGGATCCGGTTAGTTCTCGTTAGCTTTGGAATCGCTGATACTAATACTCGTCAACAGGATCGCATTGGCCTTTGGTGGAAATACCACAAGTACCAACATTCGCTGCGGCCCATTTTGGCCCCCAATGGGGAGAGGCAGGCATATCTTGACCACTATAAGCACATAAACGAAATAGTTCCTCCGGAGCGCTTGCTGAACTATCATGTCAGTGAGGGCTGGGAACCGCTGTGTAAGTTCTTGGGAAAAGACGTGCCTAACGTTTCTTTCCCAAATGTTAACAACAAAAACTCCTTCCTTGCTGGTCGTCGTCGGCGTTGGTTCCAGCTGATACGGATAATGCTATGGGTAGTTTTCAGAAAGGTTCTCGTACCATTTTTGCTTCTTGTCTTACTCTATCTTGTATGTCAAACAAAGGTCCGGTCTTGGGTACACCAGCAGCTACATCTCCTTGATGGAAGGCTCTTTCCCCATGCATAAGGTCGTATGGATATCGGCTATGGGAATGTTTTTGTAGTGAGCAATGGCATTGGTGGGATGGAAGAAGAGATAGACAATTCCTTCACAACGTCTCCATGCATGACCTCAAATAACTAGATAACTATAAAAGTCGAACGGCATGGTTTTCGAAGTTATCTGTTCGGTATCCCGAGTGTCCTTTTCTCATGACGACGTATAATCGTAGTATTAACACCTGTTCGGTGGAACATATAGTCTGGCAGTAAGGTATTCTTAGAAAGCATGAATAGCTGAGGTGAAGGCTTGGTATATGTCCAAAAAGAGCTTGATGGCGGAAAGCTTTCAATGGCTTGTAGGCATCTTCACCGTGTATCTGTTGTGCTGTTGAATGACTTTGCACATAAACCAACTTCTTTGTGGCCATAGAAGCTCTCAGGCACAAGTCTCAACTACAAGAACACATTTGGTCACAATTCTTAGCGATGCCCGGGAATGGAACAACAATTGACAAAAATAAAGCGAAAGCACAAAATCAAGTTTCTATTGGTGTTCAAGCAAGAAAGAGAAAAATGTAACATCTATGGTTTCCAATCAAAGAACAGAATACTCGGTGGTACCGGTAAACGTGGGCAGCCCTTGCACAAAGTCATTGAATAGACCCTCCTGGGTAATCGGTGCCGTGACATATGGCTCCATATTGAGCTCATCCAATAGTTCATCCAGTCGAGGCTCAACAGAATCGAGAGCCCTATTCTCCATGTCACGGAACGTTTGCCTCGTCAGGAGACCATTTTCAGTGTACCAATCCAGATTCTCCTTGACAGCGCCTGCTTCGTAAAGAGCAAGGAGGTCGGAGTCCACGCCAGCAGCAAGAGCAGTCTCATAAACCATTCTATGTCCAATTCCCAATACCAGTGGCTTGCATCTGGGGATGAAGAGTCGGTTGAACTCCTGGCTGTGGTGCTCGGCCGGAATGGAGCTGACGATGTCCCAGGCTTCTTGTGCAAGGCCAGCTTCGTATTTGGCTAGTAGACAATCGTTCTTTGTTGCAGGGGGCATTTCATACTTGCCCAGACAAAGCTCAACAGCAAGGCCTGTATAAAGAACGTAAGTTTCGCTTCAGGGATGTATAAGGATCAAGATGGGCCGACTTACGAATACTAACAACCAATGCATCTCCCTCTGAGATGGCACATGCACGTATCATATTCTTTTGGATAGGAATTAGTATTTCTCTAGCAAAGGTAGCTCTCTTCAAGTAAAACTCACGTCTGCGTCACAGATCTGGTTGTGTTGAAAAAGGCCTTGGGCGCCGCATCGCTCCACCATCTCGGGAATACTCCGCTGCGCCATTTGAATAAAGACCGCTTTGAGGATGACAGCGAATCCCTGGCGTACTTGAGGCTTGAAAGAATTATCCTTGAACCACTCAATGCACTTGTTTGCAAAAGGCGTCATTACTGCAAGCTGGGCCAATGCATGTAATATCGGCATCTGTTGTGTGCGGAAGCAAATAATAGGGATTCTTGTTTTATTGGCGACGCCGACAGTACGGCGTAAGCTGTACTTGCCGGTGATGTAGGTTACTAGCTTGAGTGCCGGGATCATTATCATGCTCATTGCGAGTGTGCCTGGTGCAATTCGAGCGATTTGGTGGAAGAAGTTGTCTCGCATACTTGTTGGCCGTTCAAGGCTTCCGAGAACGGCTGTGCTAGATAAAGTGACGTTGTTGAAGGAAGTGATGGCGTATGGGGCTTGAATTCCACTCATGTAAGGCAACAGACTAGACTCCTATGTTAGCACAAGAGTAGATCGTGGACCATAGGAAGGTCATACCGTGACGTTACACCCTTGCACATTTGTTTACCGTCACTAAGAGCAACCACGACAGGGCGGAGACCAAAGTCTTCGCCGTGCACTATGAGTTTTGCCATGACCACAGCAATGCGTGGAATACCAGCCACGGGCATAGATGGGGGAACGAACCTGGTACATGACATTAGTTAGTCACTTGGCAAGTATGACGAGAAACAGATGGTCCTACTTAGAAGCCTCGATCCTGGGGGTATGGAGAACAAAGCTGCCATCGGACTGCAGTCTAACTTCTGTCTCCAAGTTCTTGGCATCAAGACCGTGTCCGATCTCTGTTAGCATAAAGCCCGCTCTGCTATCTGTTAGTTATCTGTCAGAAGTGGTATTCGGACTGTTAAGGTAGAGACTAACGAGACCTTGAATGTCAATACGTCGTCTAGCAGTCCCTGAATCTTTGTCGACTCTTTGGCGAATGGAGCCAGAGTGCCCGCCACTAGGTTGTGTTGTATTGACAGCAGGGCATGAGCACCGATATCTCGAATAATTATGTCATCTCTATGCATATCAAAGAATTTGGGTGAGAGATTCACAATGTCATCAATTGTGAGTCCTAATGTGAAGTTAAACCATAATTTTCTAATGCTTCCATTGCTCTGCCAAGGCTTACCATAGTGCACATTGAGAGCTTTCGCCCTGATGTAAGAAAGTTCGAAGGCCTCTTTACGGCTAGTCGTTTGTCTGGGCTCAAATATAGGAAAACTGGTCAAGGGAGCGGTCGAGGATGTTACTTCGGCCAAGTTGGGCTTTTGGATCTCAGGTCTCCAGGGCTGATGACTCTCTGCTGTGGCCAGACCAAGTTCAACTTGTTCTCTAAGAGTAACAATTGGCGCTGGAGGTGGCATCTCATGAATGGTCGCCATCTTTCGTCCCGTAGAAAAGAAACAAACTGAACAAAATAATTATCGTAAACAAGCCAAATGGTATCTATCTTCTATAAGTCCTGTCGAGATGAGTGTTTAACTACAAGAAATGAAGACCCATCCCTACTCATGTCTAGACTAACTATGTGGGTATACTCAGTAAGGACAGACTCTAACAAGGCAATAAACGATGCATGCTTACATAACTAGTGCCAGGGCCATTATGATTTGGAGCTTAGGGGTGTAAGTGTAAGCCTGCATTATCAGGGATGTTCGGCATACCTGAGCCGCGGAAGAACATGCCGCGATATGCAAGGCGCGTGTAATCAAAAGTACCAAGTGAGCTTACTCAGGCTGTAGTCAGGCTCAGCCCGTCTCACCCTCTAAACACGGGAGTCGGGACATGTTGGGTCAACACCCCAGTCCAGCGAGACCAGAACATCCGTCCGTACGTTCTTCTCCGTAAGCGCATCATGCCTAACTCGCTCATGTAAGCCAAAGTAGTAGCAGAAGAGATTGGGTAGAGTCATGACGCAAAGTGCATATTGACTATTATTTCTGCTATCCAGAAGCAATCTCGCAAAGTGAAGAACCATAAACGTCCTTTTGATACGAAAAACTATTTTCCTACAATGTCGTCATCATGGCTAATCATACCTATTTTGACCGGAGTCTCGGTCGTGCTATTCGCGCCCCGCTATTCAATCATGCAATCGTATTTGTGGACGATTGCTGCATCTTTGACACTATCTATTATCTTCAGAGTTCTATACCTATGTACTCTATATCCTGTTTACTTTTCTCCGATCCGGCATATTCCAACACCAAAGGTAAATCGACCGCTAAAAGAAATAAATTAAATACCTAACTGTAATGGCGTCAATAGGGGAGATCATGGCTAAAAGGCAATTCAAGGTCGATGGGCTTAGACTACGATCAAGCCCGCAGATGGGCGAAAGAAATCCCAAACAAGGGACTTATCAGATATTATATGGCTGGAAATATTGAGAGGGTCATAGTTGTGGGCTCACAAGCACTCAGCGAGATGATGGGTCCCAAAGTTTATGACTTTCCCAAGTCAGAATCGCTGAGAGTCAAACTTGAACGATTTACCGGGAATGGAGTTCTTCTAGCAGAAGGAGACGAACACAAGGTGAGCCAGAAGATAAAATAGATTGGACTGAAAATAGTATTAACCATACAATGACCAGATGCAACGTCGAGGTCTATTACCTGCCTTGACATTCCGCCACATCAAAGATCTCTACCCTATCTTTTGGTCCAAATCTGTCGAGATGGCGAATGCGATTGAGGATCAAAGACAAAATGGCTCAAAACAAGTCACTATACAAGTCAGTGACTGGGCAGGGCGAGCAACATTGGATATCATTGGCCTCGCCGTCATGGGGCGTGACTTCAACTCGGTCCAGAATCCCAACACAGAATTTCACCTGGTCTATAAAAAGCTGAACATGAAGCCAAACATGTGGACGAGGCTACTTATCCTACTGAGCTTGCTTACCTTTGGGTTCAAGATGTTCTTCCGACTCCCTACGAAATGGAATCGCGATTCCAAACGAGCCGCCAATTACATCCGACGATATGCTCGAAAAATCGTTCAAGACACAAAGGCACGGCTGATCAAGGGAGATCATGACCATAAAGACATTGCATCGCTTCTGATGTCAAGTGGAATGTTCTCGGAGAAAAATATGGTAGACCAAATCATCACCTTTCTCGTAGCTGGCCATGAGACCACCGCGGCGTCGCTCCAGTGGGCAGTATATGCCCTGTGCATACATCAAGAAGCTCAGGCCCGACTGCGCGATGAGGTGCGCAGTCAATTAATCTCACTACCAGATCAGACTATCAATGCCCAAGCCATCGACTCCCTCCCATATCTGAACGCATTCTGTAACGAAGTTCTGCGTTTCTACCCTCCTGTTCCTTCAACGGTGCGAGAGGCAGGAGTCGACACATCTCTTGCTGGGACTTTTATCCCCAAAGGCACAACGCTATTGATCTTAGCTGGCGTGACGAACCTGGAAGAGACTCACTGGGGTGCCGATGCTGCCGAGTTCCGGCCTGAACGCTGGCTAGCCAAGGGACGAGCAAACAGTGGCGGGGCTGATAGCAACTACGCCAACCTCACCTTCTTAGCCGGGTCTAGAGGGTGCATAGGTAAAGGCTTTGCCAGGTCCGAGCTTCTGTGCCTGGTGGCAGTTCTAGTGTCTAGGTTTGAGATGGAGCTGGAGAATCCTGGGAAGAAGTTGGAGGTTGTGAGGGCTATCTCGGCGGCGCCAGCTGATGGAGTGATGGCGAGGTTGACATCGTTAGAATGACGTTGCGCGATTTAACCTTGACATACCAAGATAGGTGGAGGAAAGTGGCGCCTCAGTAGAGTTTGTAACGATACTTAAGTATGCTACGAAATAGAATGGGGATAAAATGTAGTTTTTGTTTGCTCAAGGTGACTGTGCTCTTATTTAAGATATAGAGCTCCCTGTCATGTTCTTGTATATAATAACTACGGAGAACTAACGGCGCTGCTATACGCCAAATGTCCTGAACTTAGCATGGCCAGCCATTTAGAAACCTGGCGATTCATCTGAACGAGTAGCGTGAGCATTCAGATCCATCCCGCACAAACCATCTGCTATTCTGAGAATAGCATCCTGGTAATGCGCTGCTTGTTCCACCGGCCATTTCGTCGACTCACGACTGAGAGTAGTGAGAAGAGGGCCGAGTCTCTTTCCGCGACTCCGTTTCTGAGCCCAATGCACAACAGAGTCATAGCGGAACTTGGCTGTATAATAAGCTTGGACCACTAAACACAAGGCAAAGGCCGTCAGTATGGAAATGCTTAAGTACGAACTATGGTCAATGACTTACTAGCGTCCATGTCCTCAAAGCCTGCTTTTTTCATCAGGAGCAAAATCCGTGTAAAGATTACTTCGGGGGATGCTGTTGATAGCGGGTCGGCTTCCAATGATTCTGAATCTGACACTGGGGCCAGACTCGTCAAATGTTGTGACGATGACAAAGGGCTCGCTTGTGTAAAAGCGAGGTCTACGTCATTTTTGTTAACATGCGGGGTGTTAGTCCCTGATATCTCCTTACTTGACCAACTACCAGTGTTGGAAACGGGGTTGTATCCTTGATTAGGGCCTCGTGATGCTGCTTGAGGCCCTGTAAGCTGTGTGATAGACTGACGTCTTTGGTCCATAGCATTTGTACCAAGTGGTCCTGTAGATGGATTTGACATCAAAAGAGATGGTAGGGAAGATACGCTGCCTCCACTTGCGCTATCAGAATTTGTTCCGCCGAATCCAATCATTCCTATGAATTGTTAAATTCGGAAGGCTGGCGAGTCCAAGTAGCTGCGGATCCTCACCTTGAAAGTCAGTGTCAATGAAATCACCCGAGTCCTGGTTATCCACAGGAGGTTCTGCCCATTTCGCTGTCACTTGCATAAGGCTATCAATAAGTCTATCCGCTGATTCAAATGACGGTCCTGGCTGAGAATTGGCTGTGGATGCTGCCTTTCCATTGGCAGGCTGCGTCTCGTTATGCTGTTCGATGTCCTGTTCTGCCGAAAAGACATGGCAGCCATGCAAACGTTCGAACGTCGGATCAAGAGCCTGTGGTTAAGTGTAAGAAAATGAATCATAAGTGAGCACATGTAGCTAATGAACGAACCTCTTGATTGAGCCCAAGCATAGCTCGCGAGGCATTTCTTTCTCTCTCCAGTGTCTGGATTTTGGCCTTCAATCTTCTACCTATCCAGCTGTTGATTAGCTATTCATTGCTGGATTATTGTTGTAGCAACTCCAGTGTCTGACACATACGGTAATTTCTCTGCGACACTCGATTTTGAATTCGTTTTCGCTCCCGAAGATCCGTAATATGAATCCACTCTTCTTCACCGCTCCCGCTCCTCAAATTAACATAAGTTCCTAGACGTTGGCAAGGCGAGGAGATACGATACTTACCTGGAGCCAGGTCTTTGTTCGAAATTCGGGAACGACATAACCTCTTTTTTCTTCTTCTTTCTTTAACAATTATACGAATACCAGATGGAATAAGAAGAGGCACCAAGCCGGGGAGACGTAAGCCGACCCTTAAAATATCCAACTGGCTGTATACAACTACTCGAGAGTTCGCTTTTCCGATAAGCCTTAGGAGCAACCGTTGCATTGCAGCTGCAAGTACAAGGGGGGCCAATAAGTTTGTGTGCAAACTCAAGTACACATACGTTGTAAGACCAGTTTCCTACGTAGCAATAACCTAACCGGGATAGCCTTTTGCCTGATTCAGCTTAGCACTCATTCTGCCAAGTGACAGCGGAGTATTGATTGCAACGTGTGGTTACTTCAGCCTGGATTCAAACATATTGCATCTCACTGCAAGAAAGATACGCGCTCAGACTGAGACGAACCCCTCAGTGGCATGATTCCGGCAGTGGGTACGTCTGTGCGCACCCCTTACAAGTAACCCGTAAGCATTGACACTCCCACCGGGCTGCATTCGATGATGTTGATTGGTGAGATGATCGGGGACAGCGGCAAAGGACCGGCCCGTATCCTGGAAACCATCCCGTTTTGGGGACTTTATTGAAAAGAAGCTTTGCAAGGGGAACCTAGCATGTCGTATCCGAGTACACGTAAGCGCCTGCCGTCAATTGCGTTACAGGAGACCCTTTGAATTAATCATTAGACTTTATACTAATGAAAGAAACCTGCAGCCCGATATTCTTGTCGGTCCCGAGAATGAAAATGTATAGGAGACTTGACTTTAAGTGGAGAAGCAACTTGGCGCATGGTACACACACGCAAGTGTGATGAGACTGCCCAGATGGCTTAGGATCAGTGGTGGTTACTGCTTGCCGAGGCTCAGCTACAGGGGTGTCTATTTGCGAGGGAAATTAAGCCTGCAGTGGTAAGGCATAGGTATTAATTCTAAAGTAAAAACATAATATATACTAACTTAAAATAAATACAAGCTAAAGATAATTGAATGGTTATATTATATTTACTTTATAAGTAGTATATTACTATTAACTTTTTATCTATATAAACTTTATATATTTATTAATTATTACTTAGAATATTATCTTAAAAAATATATATATCTACTTAAAATCGAAAGAAATAATAAAATTAATAAGATATCCTATAAATAATTTAAATAGTTAACTTATTAATAATCTAGAAGTTTTATTACTAAATATTATCTATTTATCTAGATATATCACCCAACGACATTAGGCCAGCAACAAGAATAAAATCCACATCTCTTTCTGTTAGCT